>MNCI01028159.1:0-37047 GCA_015680685.1 Gnetum montanum
ATGAGTTGGCATTGAATGCAACCCTATTCATCTTGTCTTGCATGAGCTATGTGATCATGGTTGCAAAGCCAAATCTCACCAACCACTTCATTGTATCATTCCTAGAATTGTTACAACTGACATGCCCTTATTTTTCTGCTCAAGATCAAGTCTTTCTTTATTATTTTAGATCATATTTATGGATGTTGCTATGTTTTACTCAAGTTTCCTTTTCTTCTCATTTTTCCTCTCTACTTTCTGTTTTCAATTTTGTTTACAATAGCATAAATATGCTACTCCTTTGTATGTTTTAGTAGTAATTAGTAAGAAGAATTCTCTATTCTCCAAATTTTATATGGTATCGGAGTAGGGATTGATTACTCATAGACTAGCCAATCATCATGTCAATTTCGAGGGAGAATCCATTATACTACATTCTCAATAACTCAGACAGGCCAAGAGGCTAGTTAGTCATACACTTAAGAGGACTAACTATTGTACATTAAAATGTTTATTTACGAATGCTTTGGTCTCAATGCACAAAATTATCTTTGTGAATGACATGCTTCTAAAACTAGTCAAAGAAGACCTAGATGAAGAAAGTTGGATCACCTGTAATTCTATAGTAATGTCCTACATCATCAATTCACTTAATGAAGAGTTACTTGATAGCATTTTTATCATAATACAACAAGAGGAATATGGCTGGAACTCGATGAGAGATTCTCCCAAGGAAGTGGACCAAGAATTCAAGACATCAAGCATGAGATTGTTAATACATGACAAAATGAAATGATAGTTTTAGTGTACAATGTGAAGATGAAGGCTTTATGGGAATAATTAAATAGTTTTTGAAAGCTTCACAATGCATCTTGCAAAGGGTTCACTTGTGGTGTAGTTGCTAGAGAAAAAGAAGGGGAGAGATTCTATCATTCTCATAAGAATAAATGAAGTCTTTAGTGTTGTGAGATCGAATATTCTTTGCAAGGAGCCATAGCCTAGTTTGTCAAATGCTTATTCGTTATTGATCTCAAAGGAAGTCACTATTGGGAAACACCAAATCAGCGAACCAAAAGCCTTCAAAGTCAACACAAAAAAAAAAAAGGAAAATAGCAAGGAAAGAGACCTAAATTCAACCATTGGAAAGATTGGATATGTAAAGGGGTCTTGTTTTGAGATTATTGGCTACCCACAAAATTGGCAAGGAAAGTGAAAAAGCAAGCATGATACTCATGTTGCTATGGAGACTAAAGAAGCCATATAGACTTAGCAACAAATGAACCTCATCCAAGAGTAGTATAATCAATTGTTGGCATTTCTAGCTAAGGAGAATTAGATCACTCCTATAGTCAACTTTATTGGTAATATTAATTCAACTACCTCAATTCTCGATAGTGGAGCATCTGATCATGTAATATCATATGCAAAATTTTTAAAGAATGACATTAAACCTCTTTTACTAATTCAAGTTATCTTACCTAATGGGGATTAGGCAGAAGTAATGTTAATTAGTGATGTAGCATTAAATGGAATTCTTTTACTCAAAAACCTCTTATGGTTTCCTAATTTCAATTATAATTTTATCTCTATTAGCAAATTGACAGAACAAATAAGATGCTCTATTGTATTTTTGCAAAATGAATGCATCATATAGGACCTTTCTAACAAGATAGTGATTGGATCAGGTAAGCTAAGAGGAGGGCTCTACCGACTGAACAAGTGATCAAGTTAAAAGATCTATGTAGCTAAGTCTAATATGCAAGCTGGTTTATTTCATCAAAGATTAGGGAATTTTCTTTTATCTAGAATAAGGATTTTCTAGATGTTTTTATTTTGAAAAATAATGATAAGCTAGGGCCTTGTGATGTTTTCCACCATGCTAAAAAATGTCAAAATAAATTTCCTATTAGGAATAATAAATCAATGAATACTTATGATTGGGTTCATATTAATACTTTAGGACCTTATCATTCCAAAATGCATAATGAATAATCATATTTTTGAATAATTTTTGATGATTATTCTAGAAGCACTTGGATTTATTTGATGAGATAGAAATCTGAGGCACCAATATTTTTTGAGCACTTTATTAAACTTGTTAAGGAGAAATTTGAAAAGTAGGTCAAACAAGTTCAATTTGATAATGCACTCGAGTTTTTCTCTAGAAGCTTAAAACAAATTGTAGTTGACCAAGGAATGCTTCATAAAACTAAGTATCCTCATATACCTCACCGAAATGGTGTAGTTGAGAGGAAACATCATCACCTCCTTAAAGTTGCTTGTGCCTTGAAGTTCTAATTCAACATTCTGTAGAATATTTGACCAACATAATGCCAAGTGAGCATCTTGATAGAAAAATCCATTATAAGTTGCTTTTTGAAGAAAAATAAACATATGAGCACTTACGCATGTTAGGCAGCTTATGTTATGCCTACATCAATCCAAAGCCACATGATAATTTCAAAGCTAGGTCTCGAAGGTTTTCCTTTCTTTGTTACACAATGGGAAAGAAGGGATAGAAGGTGTTAGAGCTTGAGACAAAGAAGATCCTTGAATCACAAGATGTGATCTTCTATGAAGAATTTTTTCCCTTTAAAAAAAAATGTTTGGAGAGAGGTGAACCATTCCCAAATGCCTCATAATATCATAATTCATCAAAATGATGAAGAGACAAAAGATGATGAGGATTTGGAAGAAAATGAGGAAAATATGTTCATAGCAGATGCCATGCATGAATAACTTATTAATGAGATAGGGGGGCCAATTTGAAAATACCGAATTCCAACATATCTTGATGAGTAAGCATTAACACTGAAGCCAACCTCCCTTCACATGAAACCAGTCCAATCCAACATGACTTGTCCAAGGTAGAATATGAAGGTACATCCAAAACTAAATATTTATCTTGAACTAATAATGCTTTGATGAATATTTCTAGACATGAATGTATTGTTGACAATCCAAATAGTGTACAAAATTTATTGCTTAATCCAAAGAATTTTGAGGAAGCATCACAAAAATCTAAGTGGAGATATGTCATGGAGAAAGAAATGAAAGCAGTTACTGATAACCAAACATGAAGTGTTGTTAAGTTGCCAAGAGGAAATAGGCTATTGGTTTGAAACGAATGTTCAAAATCAAGCATAAATCAGATGGCATAGTAGACAAATACAAGGCTAGACTAGTTACCAAAGTCTATAGTCAGATTAAAGGAGAAGACTACAATGAGACTTTGTCTCCTATGGAAAATTTTGCTTCTATTAAATGTATTATTGTAGTTGCTACCATTAATGGATGGGATCTACACAAACTTAATATCAACAATGTGTCCTTGAATGGGGACCTTGTTGAAGAAGTGTACATGAAGCTACCTCAAGGCTTTCACAAGAAATAATAAGCTTGTTTGTCAACTACACAAGTCTCTATATGGTCTCAAACAAGCTTCTAGATAGTGGTTTGGTAAGCTCTTTGACACCTTACTTTCTTATGGTTTTCTTCAAAACAATTTAGACAATTCTCTCTTCATCTTGAATAAGGAAAATGAAAAGCTCTTTGTGTTGGTCTCTGTTGATGATATTATTATTATGGGAAACAACAATGAAAAGTGCATCCAATTCAAATGGTATCTACAAAGCTAATTCCAAATCAAGGATTTAGGCTCATTAACATATTTTCTTGGTTTAGAAGTCAAGTGAACAAAAGATGGAACTTACTTGAACCAAAGGAAGTGTGCTTAAGATATTGTTGGAGAAGCATATGTTGAGCACATGAGGAAGGTTGATACATCGATACCACAATAGCATGGTCTTCTAATGGATAAAGAAGCACCTCTTCTTGATAGCTAAGAATATAGATGACTCATTGGTAGGCTTCTTTACTTGAATTTGAGTGACCTAGAATTATCCTACATAGTACACCTTCTTAGATAGTTCCTTCAAAATCCCAAGGAACTAGACATGAATATGGCTAAACATGTCATTCAATACATAAGTGGAACAACATCCACTGGGCTCTTCTATCCAAGAAAAAATGATCATGTCTTGAAGGCTTATTGTGATGCAAATTGGAACGCATGTTTGACAATGCGACGGTCCATGAAAGGATTCATTTGTTTTCTTGGTAATATCCTTAACATGACATTAAAAGTGGTAGCCTATTGTTTCCCTTTCATTGGCTAAGGTTGTGTACTATGCTATGGACAAGGTAACAAAGAAGATAGTTTGGTTAACACCTATACTCAAAGATAGGTTTATTGAGGTTCCAAGGCTAAATTCTTTACATTGTGATAATCAATCCATAATTCACATCACCATCAATCCAATTTTTCATGAGTGGACTAAACATATTGAAATGGACTTTCATTTTGTTTGCCAAAAATATGAGAATTCATCTTTATGTCCTCTTATTCTTAACTTGTGGACATATTCACCAAATATCTTGGTCATGTTCAATTTCACACCATCCTATGCTCAATTTGCTTCCACAACACTGATCATTAGCTTAACAGAGGTAATGATGTTCACTCTATTAATAAGCTTTGATGTGTTTCTCTACCACATCAGCTTGAGGGAGGCTCTTGCAGGAACTATGTGATCATGGTTGCAAAGCCAAATCTTGCCAACCACTTCATTGCATCATTCTCATCATTGTTACAACTGACATGTCCTTATTTTCTTGCTCAAGATCAATTCTTTTCTTATTTATTTTATATCATAGTTATGGTTGTTGCTATATTTTACTCAAGTTTCCTTTTCTTATCCTTTTTCCTATCTACTTTCCATTTTCTATTTTGTTCACAATAGCATAAACATGCTACTCCTCTATACGTTTTAGTAGNCACAATAGCATAAACATGCTACTCCTCTATACGTTTTAGTAGCAATCAATAAGAAGAATTATATATTCTCCCAATTTCATATCTTGTGCCTCACTTGCTAGGGCATTCACCCTAGCCCTTCAAAGACATATTTGAAGGTGATGAATTAGAAATAGAAGAGGATGCTTCTTTAATTGGATTTTTTCTATGTGATCAAAGAGATGTTTGTGTATACTAGATATATGTTAGGGAGAAGATAAAAAATATATTTTCATATTGAGCTCAGCCATGAAAGGATAGAAAACATCATTGGTATAAACTTTTAGTTTTAGATTTGGAAGACAAAAGGTTCACATCCAATTATCCTATGGTAACTTTTCATGTACCTCTATCTTTAGATTTGACGACTCTTCAAGAAGGTTCATTCAACTAAATTTTCATGATGTGGATTGGTTCTAAAATTCAAAATCAAATTAACTTTTTCCCTTTTTATTTCTATTTTTTAACATTTTAGATTTTTTTTCACAAAGAATGAAAAAATTAAGAGGTAATTCTACTCCAAACAAATATGACCGAATACTCAAATTGATTCTACTGTAATGCATAAGAGAGAGAAAATTAAGTAGCAATGCTGAAGGATTGATGCACATTGCCAACATCATGGTATGTGAAATAGTGGGGGAAGGCCTTAAGTGCCCTTCAAAATAACCTTCAAACATGCTCAAAATCATCAAGAAACTTGTAGAATCAAAGTCTATAGCCCTAAAAGCCCAGAAACATAGTCAAGTGCTCCTAAATCATCCTAAATTCACAAAACAAGTGTCCTCTTATTTTTCCATGCTGAGGATATTGTGCTCAATGTGGAAAAAATGGGGAAGACTTCAAGACCTTCTTTTTATCCTTTACAGAGCTTCAGAGTACCTAATTTTGATGGATCTAATCCTGCATTACCTTGGGAAGGTCGTGCAACTTTAATTTTGGACCTCTAAACACCCCATAATTTACTTTCCTTAGTTTTCATGCTGCAGATCCTTGTTTCTATAGTGAGCCTAACGTGGGAGCCTTAAAACACTTGATTTTTGGGTCCAAACAACCTAGAAATAGCCTTGATTAATGCCCAAACTTACCTAATAGCCTTGTAGCCTCAAAACATGGCCCTCTAAGGTCTCAAATTGGAAAAACCTAACCATTTTAAATATATACTAGCCAAATTTTACCATATATGGCCTATTTTGCTTGATTTTTCCCTTATTATAGAGTATTCTGGCTTATTTTTAAACTTATGTTACATCGTTTATCTTGTTGAGCTTCTATGGCCTTTATACAACCTTATATGTTCTTTGTTTTTCTTATTACAACATTATTTACCTTTTTTTGGTCTTTGAATGATATCAAATAGTGGGGTTTAACCTTCTTTGACCACCATTTAGCACCATATGACCATGGCATGCTGATGCCTTAAACTGGCATCATAGTCCATAAAGACTCTAAGCTAGCATCATGGCTCAATGAGGCCTAAAACTAGCAAAATTTTTGTCTTTATTAACAAGTTGTAGCCTTATTTCTTATGTTTCCCTTTCATTTACCTTTATTTGACCTTTGTTTAACCTTTATGGTACTTTGTCAAAATTTCCCTATCTCATTGATGATCTTGGATGGCCTTGATTACATTAGATTTTCATGTGTTTGCATAATTTTATAACATGTTAGCATTATTTATTTACTTTTACCTAGGTGTCACTTAATATGCTCTTAGTTGACATGCAAGATTAAAGTATGAATACCTAGGAGAAAATTATTTTACCTATATGTCTACATGGACCTCATGGTGATGTTGAATGATGCATTGACCTTGATTAACTAGATTTTGAGCCTGAGAGTCTTGTAGACCATATAGTTCCAATAGAGAAACCTCTATAATTTCCTAAAAAAATTGTCAAAACCCTTAACTTAGAAGTAGGGGACATAGCCAAAGACTCTCTAGTTGAGGTTCCAGTTACAACACATAGTTGTGAGGAAAAAACCCTTAAACTAAGCTCTTTGCTAGAACCTCAATAGGCTCAAGACATCACCAAGGTCCTAAAAAATAATGTTAAGGCCTTGATTGATCATATAAAAACATGCTAGGCCTAGACCCATGTTTAGTCTAGCACAACATCATACTAGACCCTAGCATTAGACTAGTTAAGTAAAAAGTATGCAAGATTAGACCTAATTTGGCTTTGGCAGTTCATGATGAGATCTCAAATTTCTATCAAGCTAGTTTCATTAGAGTTGTTGAGTATGTAAAATGGGTGTCCAAAATAGTGGTAGTCCCTAAGAAAAATGGGAGTATCTATATTTGCATTGATTTTTGAGACCTAAATAAAGCAACTATTAAGGATGACTTCCCTTTGTCTAGTATTGATTAACTTATCGATACTATAGCTGGACATGCCTTGTTGTCCTTTATAGATGGATCCTCTATATTTAACTAGATTAGGATCAACCCAAAGCATCAAATTAGCATAACCTTCATGACCCATGGGGAATATTTTGCTATCCTATGATGCCATTTGGCCATAAGAATGCTAGAGCAACCTATCAATGAGCCGTGACCTATATATTCAAAGATTATATGTTGCGTTTGCTAAATGATTATGTAGATCATATGGCCATTAAGTCCAAGATGGATAATGACCATGTTAATGACCTCAGCCTTGTGTTTATATTTTGCCTCAAATAGGAGCTTAGGCTTAATCTTAAGCAACGTGTCTTCGGTGTCAAGACCAGAAAGATGCTTGTCTTTGTAGTCTCCATAGTAGGGATACATGTTGATCCTAATAAGATTAAGGCCATATCTAAATTAGTAGTTCTTATCAATCTTAAATAGCTTTGGAGATTACAAGGTAGATTATAGTTTACTCATAGGTTTTTCACTAGGCTTATAGATAAGTTACAATCCATGCAACACTTGCTTAAGAAAGGAGTTCACGATGAGTGAACGGCTTAATGCCAAGAGGCCTTTGAAAACCTTATGTGAGAATTAACATAACTACTGATAGTATATCCTTCGTAAGAGGGTAAAATATTTCACATTTCTCTTGCCATTGCTGATACATCCATTGCCTCTCTACTTTATTAGAAATGTGATGATGAAGTAGAAATGCCTATATATTATCTTAGCCATGTGTCAGTAGCTCATGAGACCCAATACACCGAAGTGGATAAGTATTGTCTAGCACTAGTCTTCTCATTGAAGAAATGAAGATACCACATCTTTAGAATCCAAGTGAATGTGATTTGCAAGGATAACATACTTAGAGACATAACGACCAACATCTATGAAAGTAGTCATAAAGCTTAATGGAAAGCCATAACCATGGAGTTTGACCTCCATTATGTCTCTCAATCCTTAACAAAAGGCCAAGCTATAATCCTACAACTCATAGTTTTTCCTGTTAATGACCAAGTAGCCATAAATCCTGAGTTCCTTGATGAACACATTAATACTATTAGCCAAGTGCCCAAGGGTTATGAGGTGGTCATGCACTTTGATGGAGCTTCAACCACCCATGGGGCCAATGCCACTTCCATCATAACATTTTCATTAAGTGAAATCTAATTCGTAGCATATCGTTTTGAGTTCCCATGTACCAACAACATAGTGGAGTATGAAGGTTTAATAAGAGGAATGATGGTAGCTTGTAACCTAGGAATTAGATGCCTAGTGATCAAAGGTGATTCACAACTCTATTTATGCAAAGCTAAGCATTTACAACCTTATTGTGACCTAGGAAAGTAGTTGTTACAACAATTTACAAACATTGATATCCAACATGTGCCTTGAAATGAAAATTTCATAACTAATGCAATCACAACATTAGCCCTTAGTGTGATGCTAGATGTGTTTAGCAAGTTACCACCTTAACCATGGACTGTGCTACTTCCATCACATAGAACATTAATGATATCTTTGTGGCTATTGTTCATACTACTCCTCCCAAGGAGGGGTATGATGAAATAAAATTTTAACTTATGCATGAAGAATCCTCACAAAGCTTAACTACTATCCAAATGACACTGTACACAAGTGATTGAAGTAGTATGTTATCATTGGTGATAACGCATTATGTTGATGATCCTATGATGGTGTACTCCTAAAGTGCTTAGGTAAAACCAAAACCAAAATAGTCCTAGAGGAGGTTCATGAGGGTGTTTGTAGAGGACATATAGGACTTAGAGCTATGGCCACTAAGATTAGATGGTTAGGCTACTATTGGCCCCATATGGAAAATAACTATCTATATAAGCTTAAGTAGTGTGACACATGCCAATGATATAGCAACCTTATACATGTATTGCCAACTAAGTTGCATACCACTCAAATAACATGGTCGTTTCAATAATGGGGGTTGGATATCATGGGACCCATATCCCCTAAGTCTTTCATAGATCATAGCTTCATCATCATCACAACTGAATACTTTACAAAGTGGATTGGGTCTATTCCCCTAAGGAAGACTACNGCAAACTTGTTTAGATGTAGTCTTCCTTAGGGGAATAGACCCAATCCACTTTGTAAAGTATTCAGTTGCGATGATGATGAAGCTATGATCTATGAAAGACTTAGGGGATATGGGTCCCATGATATCCAACCCCCATTATTGAAACGACCATGTTATTTGAGTGGTATGCAACTTAGTTGNGTCATTGCCCTATTATCCTCAAGGAAATGGACAAGAAGAAGTAAGAAATAAGTTTGTGATCAACTTACTCAAACAGATGCTCAACAACAGTAAATGCAAGTGGCATGAGTGGCTTGTCCATGCACTATGGGCATATAGAACAACCTATCGCACAATAATCAATACGACCCCTTATAATCTAGTTTATGGTTCCAAATTTTTTTTACCTCTTGAATAATAGGTGCCATCATTTTGAGTAGCCTTGATCAACAACTAGTAGAACAAGGAGCTATCGAAGGCAACCCTAGATTCAATGGAGGAGTAGCGTATGCAAGCACTTGCTCACATTGAACACTATCAAGAGAGGTAGAAGTGGTAGCATCACCATAACTTGAAAATGCATAAGATCAAGGAGGATGTCTTGGTCCTCAAAGTAGTCCATAAAAATGTAGATAAATTCTTAGCCAACTAGGAAGGGTCCTTCCTTGTCACTAAAGCCTAAGGAAATGACACATTCAGAATAGTCGATATGAATGGAAATGAGATGGTCAATCAAGTCAATCATTCTTATCTAAATTCATACTACATGTAGCTAACAATAATTGACAAGTAAGCTTGATTTCAATGGTCCGCTACAATCTTAAATTGGCAACATAGCTTACTAGTGCCTTAAACTAGTACCATGGCTCACAACAACCTTAAAGTAGCAACTTTGGTGAGCTAGATAAACTAATTCTCATGTGGCCTATATGCATTATAGCATTATAATATGTAGTGGTGTTTTGTATTCTTTATTGGTGCCTNCCTAATTCTCATGTGGCCTATATGAATTATAGCATTATAATATGTAGTGGTGTTTTGTATTCTTTATTGGTGCCTCTCGGGACAATCCTCCAAGCACTAACAGAGAGGGACTATTAAAACACCACAAAAATTTGCATGTTATAGCTAATCTTCATCATGTAGCTTTCACTCCATGAAACCTAAGGTAAAAATATATTGTAAATGTGAAGATTGTAAGACATAGTGGGAAATTTCTCATACTTTATACTTTTGGGGCTAAAAACTGCCTCATGAGTGGTCAAAGCCTCATTTCCCAAGTGAAAAAATTCATCTAGTATCTATATTTGGGCTTGGGGAGGGGGGTGTCAAAAATGCCTTTTAGAATGCCAAAAAGGTAATTTTATGGGTTTTATGGGGGGTATACACTTTTCTATATTCAAAACACATGTAGGGGGTAAATCTCACCTATGACTACTATGAAAAAGGTGGGGGTTTTGAAAACTTTCTTCCTTCAGTACAGAGACTACATGCACAGTTTGGAAACCTTCCCCTTTCAGCATGGAAGTTTTTCACCAATGTGGGGTCTTCACCCCCAGTGTTGAAAAATTTTAACTCCCAGAATGGAAGCCACAAAAGCCAAAATTTATCACTTCATGCACTTCAACATTGACTAGCCACTTGAATAAGCATGGTAGAGAGCTTGGCATGGAAGATTCATCTCCAACATGGAAGGTGTGCCCTATTTATTATTTATAGTAAATGAAATGGCCATGGTGGAAAGAAGTATAGTAACTAACCAAATTTGGGCACCCATCTCCCCTGGATGAGGCAAAAATTTGGCAACCAGTTTGTAGTAATCTTCATTCATGGTCCAAAGCCTATAAAACCTAGCCTCAAACACCATTTATAGGTTTAACAATTTTTGGTATACAACCAATTCGGTAGTTACAAATACTTTGGAGGTTGAGAAATTTACAAAAGATTTCATAATCTCTAGATAGTTTAGCACTTTACACTTTTTAGCAATTTTGAAGTTCTGCACTTGGACATTTTCAAGCACTCAAGAGTTCTTGCAAGTTTTCATACTTGTTTTCTCTTGAACTTAATGTAGAAAATTTGTGGCCTGGTAACTTTGTAGTACTCCTTTGGGATTTGTGAATTTTCAATCTCCACACTATACTCCTAAGATTCCCAACTCCTACTATAGAGCACTCGGGTAACTTGAATTTTCCAATTTTATCATCCCCTATCATAGCTAGAATTATAGATATGAGATTGTAGCATAAGAGGTTCGATATTATCAAGAATGGTAGAACATTTGAATCATGGAGTTAAATACATCAACTTCAATGGACACTGAATTCCTGTCTAAGTGAACTCCCTTGCTACCCATTCAGGTAACATTTATACACATTTCTCTAACTTATTCTTTATTTTTTCTTAATAAAGTTTTAAGTTTTAGATATATTTGCTTATTTTCTATGCATTTTTCAAATTTGTTATTAGTTTTTGCATTTCATTTTGTCATACTATTTCGCAAACCCTTCAAGTACCTAGTTGATCTATTAAACTAGCCAACGTGCCCCAAATCCCATTTTTCCATGAAGGCCTTAGGGATTTGTGGGTTGAGGAACTATTGTGCATTGAATCTCCTTCAATTTTTTCCAGTAATTGAATTTTTTGGTTGCAACAAGACAACCAAAATACAAGGTATGATTTTACTATAATTTCATTTTATTAATTTCCTTAGCATATCTCTAAGAAAAAAAATTCCTACCCTAGCTAGGAAGACACAAAAAATGGCTAGGAAACTAAAGAAAATAGATAGGAATGGCCTACCTTGGGGTGAGCAAGGAGGATGCTTGAATGGAAACCAACCTTGGCAATTGGGAGATGTTTCATGTAGCCTCATCTACCTTTTGAAAATTTGGGTTTCTACTATTACCTCCATGCTACTTCATGATTGCTCTACCAATGTTGAAGAAGCTTTGAAAATTGAAGGGTTGAAGCCTCAAGGTTCCCTAGGAGGAAGTTTAATGCTTTCACATTGGTGAATGGATATTGTTTGCAATAAGAATCTCTGGTAGAGCTCTTCTCCAATGCATTGTGTATTGGAATAGGAGTTGTGTGAGTTTTTAAAATACTTTGATCATAAAAACAATATTAAAACAAAAATTCCTACTCCTGTACTCTTGTCACCAATTATATACACTGGAACATAACGTGCA
The DNA here is from genome assembly GCA_015680685.1 of Gnetum montanum. Lineage (NCBI taxonomy): Eukaryota > Viridiplantae > Streptophyta > Gnetopsida > Gnetales > Gnetaceae > Gnetum > Gnetum montanum. Next base: position 12,474 of record MNCI01028159.1, read on the forward strand.
TTAAAGTGTAATGGGGGAAAATCTTCTATATGCTAGGAATGATGGAAAACAAAATACTAGGCTCAAATTTTTTAATTTTGGATAGTGGACTTCACCATACGCCCCCATGCATGGTGTTCCAAGATAGGAAACTCCATCAATGCTAGATTTTTAACCCCTTGGAATATCCATAATCCTATAATAAGCCATCCATCCCTGTGTCCATGTTGGGTAGTGTGGAGCCAACATGAATGGATGGAGGGTGACCTCATGGTAGCCTAGTGGATATGACATAAAACCATTTTTAACACCTCAAATTACCATTGATTTCACTTTGATACACTTGGTGCCCCTTCATGGCCTCTAGTAGTTGATGGTTGCTAGAACATAAGTTGTTTTTCACTCATAGAACATTCTCCATGCTGGTGAACCCCTCCATGTTGCCCAGCATGCCGTTAGCAAGGATGCCCTAGGGGTATGTAATAAAACCTAGTTTTTGACCAAAAATAGTCTAATAACCTACCCTAGTGATCTCTAGACCCTGTCAAAGCCTACAAAAGATTTTAAATGCCTTGAAACTAATCAAAAATGGAAAAGATCCATCATCCCCCTTCTATCCATGCTAGAGCCACCCTACCCAATTTGGATAGAAAGGGGGATGACTGCATGGATACCTAGAATCCTTCAAGAATATTGATTTCAATGTTAAATCTTGACCCTTGACCCCCTGAAAATCCCTATAGCTTCAAAATCCTATTAACTCCCATTGAAAGTGATCCAAAACTTGAACCCATGTTCATCCACAATAGGGGGGTATCCTATCCATGCTAGCCAATGTGGATGAAATGGGGATAGCCAAAAATTCCAAGGTTGGCCTTGAAACTAACATTAGTCAATAGCCCAATCCCCTTGGATACTTTGGTAGCCAAAATTTATAAAAAAATGATTGTATTCCAAGATTTTCTTAGCTTCCACATTGGGTAACCCCTTCTTTCACACTGATCAATGTGAAGCCAATGTGGATCTAGCTAGAAATGTCCATGGGGGATCACAGACACACCAAAATAACACTAAATTACCTTATCCCAATCTTACAACCCCGTCAACACTTCTAGAAGCCACCAAAATTCTTGAAAATAACCAAAAGTGATAAGAATCTAATCTTCTAAGGTTCTCCACATTGGATCCATGTTGGCTAGAATGGAGCTAGTGTGAAACCGAGGGGATAGCTCATAAAATGACTTAGAAACCCTAGAAATTACCTAGTTTTGACCCTAAACTATAGGCCTTGGCATTGGTAACCTTGAAAGCTAACATACATGGTTGATAATGGTTAAAATTCATCTAGATCTAAAATTTACGATCTATCCATGCTGGGCACCCTTTCTTCCACATTGGCTAGTATGGACGAGTTGCCTTTTCCCCTTTGACAATAGATCAACACTCTAAGAGACCAAAAACCTTCACTGAAGAAGCCTAAGACCTTGAAACCTCAAGTTTATACTTGTTAGATCTTGTTTTAGCCCTTAAATATCATCAACTCCCATCCTTGATATTGGTGCAATCCCCTAGCATGGATCAAGGTGGGGGGGATAACCTTGCATGTACTTAAAAAATGCCTAAACTTAGCTAGAATTAGTTAAAAACTTGAGAAATCATGGTCTATAGCCCTAGGATCCTTGAAACTTTGTCTATTTGCTCTTGAGACCATCCTAAAGCCAAAAAGTAAGCGCACACCCTCTGCTCCATGTTGGCCAATGTGGATCTTATCCCAAACCAAATATAACCATCTAAACCCATATAAAATGGCCTTAAAACATAGCTAGGTGATGAACACTTCCTAATCTTGGTCTTGGCTGCTCATCTAATCTTTTTTGATATTGTTTTGATCCACATTTGGATCCTCTATGCTAAGCCCCCTCCAATCCATATTGGCTACTGTGAAGCAAGGGGTTGTAACTTCAAAGCCTACTTTTTGATCATTTTTGACATTCAAAGTGATTAATTTTGATAGACCTAGCCTTGTGTTACCTTATGAAGGCCTTAGAACTACAATTTTATTCGTCTAGATTCCATACAACATGCTTCCATTTGTCTCCACATTGGCTCCATGTTGACTAGCCTAGATCTAGTGTGAAAGGCATTTTCAAGCTCAAAAATGAGGTTCCAAAGGTTCAAACTGATTCTCAAACTAGTCCATTCCCTTTCCTAGTCAACTACATTGACATGCAAGCCATTGAAAATTAAAAACTAACCAAAAAAATCTTGGGAAACTATCTGGATGTTCCATCCATTTTGGAAGGTCACCCCTTCCATGCTAGCCAACATGTAGGACTTAGAGCCTTGTTTCTTTTTAGTCTAAATAGCCTAGAAACAACCTTTGTTAATGCCCAAACTTATCCAATAGCCTTGTAGCCTTAAACCATGGCTTGCTAAGGCCTAAAACTAGCAAAACCTAACCTTGTTTGACTGATATTAGCCAAGTTTTACCATATGTACCCTATTTTTCTTGATTTGACCTTATTCCATGATGTTTTAACTTGTTTTGGCCCTTTGTTGCATGATTGACCTTTTGGTCTCATGTAGCCCCTATATAATTTCATGCCTCCTTGTATTCTCCTTGTTATGGACTTTGTTTAGTTGTGGATTGGTGCCAAATGATGGAGTTTTACCCTCCCTAATCATCATTTGGTACCATGTGAACATTGTCTACTAAGACTTTAAACTGGCAACATGGCCCACTAACATTTAAAATTAGTAAAACTATAACCTTTGTTGACCATTTTTAGCCTTATTCCCTATACTTCACTTTGTTTGACCTTAAGTATGAGCTTAGGCTCAATCCCAAGAAGTGCATTTTTGGTGTCAAGAGTGAAAAGATGTTTGGCTTTGTAGTGTCTAAAGAAGGGATACATGTTGATCTTGATAAGGTTAAGGTCATATCCAAATTAGTAGCACCAACTAACCTTAAGGAGCCTAGGGGATTATAAGAAAAATTATAATTTATTTGTAGGTTTATTGCCAAGCTTAGGGATAATTTACAACCCATGCAACACTTTCTTCAGAAAGTGATTCAAAATGAGTGGATGACTCAATGCCAAGAGGCCTTTAAAAACCTTAAGTAAGAGTTGGCACAACTACCAATAGTCTATCTTGCACAAGAGGGTAAACTATTTTACATCCACCTTGCTATCTCCAACAATTCCATCGCCTCTCTACTCTATTAGAAACATGATGATGAAGCATAAATATCAATATACTATCTTATTCATAAATTACTTTCCCATGAGACCTAATACACTGAAGTTGAGCATTAGTTTTCTCATTGAAGAAGTCGAGACACTACCTCTTTAGAAGCTAGGTCAATATCATTTGCAAGGATAACATACTTAGAGCCATAATGACCAATATCTATGAGAGTAGCCATATAGCCCAATGAAAAGCCATAACAGTGGAGTTTGACCTTGATTACATCTCTTAATACTCAATGAAGGATCAATCTATAGCCGTGTAATTTACTGTTTTTCCCATTGATGAGAAAGCATCCATAAAGCCTAAGTTTCCTGATGAACGCGTCAAAGCTGTTAGCCAAGTACCTAAGGGTTATGAGACAGTCATGCACTTTGATAGAGCTTCAACTATCCATGGGAGTAGTGTTGCCAACATCATAACATTTCCATCTAGTGATATCCAACCCTTTGCCTATCATTTTGAGTTTCCATGCACAATCAATGTAGGAAACAAGCACTTATGGATCAAGGATGATTTGCAACTTGTCGTTAACCAAGTAACAAAGGTTTATGTGTAACAAGCTAAATACTACAACATTACTATGATCTAGGAAAGCAATTGTTACTACAATTTACAAATGTTGATATCCAACACATACCGATCCTTCACCTATCATTTTGATTTTTCATACACAAAAAATATAGTAGAATATGAAGGTTTGATCAAGGGGATGATGGTAGCTCATAACCTAGGAATTAGGTGCTTAATGATCAAGGACAATTCACAACTTGTGGTTAAACAAGTAACTAAAATTTATGCGTAAAAAGCTAAACACTACAACCTTACTATGATCTAGGGAAGCAATTGTTACTACAATTTACAAATGTTGATATCCAACACATACCTTAAAATTAGAATGCCATAGTTGATGCCATTGCAATGCTAGTCCTTAGTGTGGCACCAAATATGCCTAGTAAGTTGTCCACCTTAATTGTGGGTTGTGTTATTTCCATCACATAGAGCATTGAGCATACCTTTATGGTCATAGTTCATATAGCTCCTACTAGAGAGTGATATGATGACATCAAGTTTTATCTCTTGCATGGTGAACCTTCACAAGGCTTGACTACTACCCAAAAGGAAATTATATGTAAACAATCGAAGTATTGTATCATCATAGACAATAACACATTATGTTGATAGTCTTATGATGGCATATTACTAGTGTGCTTAGGTAAAACCAAAGCTAGAATATTCCTAGAGCAAGTTCACGAGAGCATGTGTGAGGGACATATAGGACCTAAGGCCATGGCTGCTAAGATTAGATGGTTAGATTACTATTGGTTCTATATGGAAAATGATTACCTACAAAAGGTTAAGACTTGTAACATGTGCCAATGGCATAGCAACCTCATACACATGCCACCAATATAATTGCATACTACTTAGATTACTTGACCATTTCAAGAAGGGAGGTTCAACATCGTTGGACCTATAACACCTAAGTCTTCCACAGGGCATAGCTTCATCATTGTCACAACTGAATACTTTATGAAGTGTGTTGAAGCTATTCCCCTAAGAAAGAATACATTTAAATGAGTCTATAGATTTATCCTTGATAACATAGTAGACCATTTTGGCATACCCATGACCATAGTCACAAACAATAGACCACAATTTAGTAGCTAAGAAATGAAAAATTTATGTCATGACCTTGGCATTAAGCATTATTTCTTGTTTCCCTACTACCCTCAAGCCAATGGACCAACAGAAGCAAGCAATAAGGACATCATAAACTTGCTCAAGAAGATGCTCAACAATAGGAAGCTCAAGTGGCATGAGTGACCTTTCGATGCACTTTGGGCCTATCATAAAACCTACTATATGGCAATAGGTGTAACCCCTTATAGCTTGGTTTATAGTTCTAAAGTTTTTTTGCCTCTTGAATTATAGGGGGTTTCACTCCTAGTAGCCTTATTTAAGTTCATTAATGATGAACAGAGAAAGGAGTTATAGACCATGGACTTGGACTTGGTGGAGGAGTAGTGGGTGCAAATGCTTGCTCACATTGAATGCTACCTAGAGATGCAGAATGATAACATCACCATAACTTGATCAACTGTAAGATCAAGGAAGGTGACCTAGTTTTCAAATCCATTCACTAGCATGAGGATAAGCTCTCAACCAACTAGGAATAATCCTTCCTTATCACCAGGGCCTATGGCAATGAAGTGTTCAAGATCCTAGATATGGATGGAAATGAGTTAGCCAATCTAGTCAACCATTCCTATCTAAAGCCTTATTACATGTAGCCTACAACAACCATGACATTGATGATCATCAACAAGACAACCTGCTTTATTGTAGCTTATCAAGGCCTTCAATCAATAATATGATCAATTGAGGCCTTAAACCAAGAATACAACTTGCCGAGGCCTTAAATTGGGACTATGGTCTATTATTACTTTAAACTGGCAACACATCCTACAAAGGCCTCAAATTGGTACCATGGCCCACCATGGACTTAAACTGGCAACTTTGGTGACCTAAGTAGTTGTGGCTTTGTTCATCATCTCATCATGCTATGTGGCCTATATGCATTCTAATCTTATAACATGCCATGTTTGCTTGGTTTTCTTTCCCTCTTAGAGTTGTGTTTGTAGAATGAAGCTTGGAGTCATTGGAAAGGTGCAACCCATCACGACAACAAGCCACCATGTGACCTCAATGTGCAAGATTTGGTGAGTTTGTCCTGCTATGTTAATAGTGCTTGTACCATTTCCCTCCCTGTAGCACCACTCCTAAAGAACAATAACATAACCCAATTGTAACCCTCCATATCTTAAGAAACAATGTTGAAAAATGCTTGACATTCATGCATTTATGATGATATGACATCCCTTTATCATGCTCCACCTCCAAGTCTAGTAGAATGTAACACAGTTCATTTAGTGAAAAATCACTAAGTCCATTGATCATAACACATCTCATTTAGTGGAAAAACCAAGTCCATTGAATGTAACACAACTCATTTAGTGGGAAAACCACATTAAAGTAACGTTGGCAAAGAGACCTAATGGACGTTTTATCCCACAAAAAAATAAAGAAGAAACTAGGGATGAAAATTACAAAGCTAAATTGCTAGTAAAGACCAATGGCTCCAAACATAAGGGAGTAGCCTAATGGATGAAGGAACCTTGAAGTGGAATGTTGGTTTTTCAAATGCATTTTTTGACTAAACCTCATTTCTAAACATGAAATGTACAGTCTAAGTTGCTTAATTTACATGTCTGTTCCACATCATAGCCATGGTGCCAACACTTGAAATGCATTGTTAACCTTCATGACCATTTTCCTATGACCTCATTACCATATCATCATCATAGCCTTACTCCATCATCATGAGCACTCTTTGACATGGTTTGACATGACTAGATCAAGTGTGGAGAGGGAATGTTAGTGGTGGACCTGTAGTGGTGTTTTGTATTCTTTGTTAGTGTCTATTAGGTCAATCCTCTAGAAACCAACAAAGAGGGATCATTTAAATACCATCCAAAATTTACATGTTGTAATCTTTGTAACCTTATCCCATGAAACCTAAGGTAATACTTCATTGTAAATGTGAGGATTGTAACCCATGAGGAGCAATTTCACATACTTTATATTTTTTAGGCTAAAAGTGGTCAAAGCCTCATCCCCAAGTGGAAAAAGTCATGTACTATCTATATTTTGGCTTGGGGGCATCAAAAATGCCTTTTTGGGATGCCAAAAATGGCAATGTGATGGGTTTTATGGAGGGTATACACTTTTCTACATTGGAAATACATGTAGGAATGTAGATCTCACCTACTTCTAGCATGGATGGATGTACAAGAGGTAGATCTCACCTACCACTAGCATGTAGGAGTGTGGGACCACTTGTACTCAACATGGAAGGGTATAACCTCCCCCCTAGTGTTGATGTTTCATTCCTCTAGCATTAATTCTTTTCCCCCTAGTGGAAAACTAGCATGACCAAAATTTCAACATTACATCAACTCTAGCTAGGATCTTGCATGCTAGTGTAGAAGGTTGAAGGCCTAGCATGGATAAACAAGACCATCATGGAAGTCAAACCCTCATTACTATTTTTAGTAAACAGAATGACCATGGGGATATGACACTTACTATATATGGTAACCCATAGATTTGGACACCCACCTTACTTGTACATGGCAAAGATTTATAGCTAACTTATAGCCCATTTCTAGTCTATCTATCATCTGTTTTGTAGCCTAATTCATGGCCTAAACCTTATAAAACCTATGCTCCAATATCATTTTTGGTTCCACACTTTTTACATTCATATGATTTGGCATTTTGTACCATTTGAGAGCTCTTGCACTCTTGTAGAAACACATCATCTGAGATACCTTCAGCTTGGAATCCCTTTTGGCCTTCTAACACTTGTTATCCCCTAGGATTTGTGAGCTTTTGGCCTCCACATTATGCTCCTGGGATCCTCAAACTCTCAATGTAGATCACTCTAGGTGCCCAAATTATTCACATTTCTCAACTCCCCAGCAATAACCAACATTGCAAATAAATAACAATAATAGAGGAGGTTTGATAGCATTGGGAGTGGCATGACATTTGAATCATGAAGTTGATCACATATGCTTTAACAGACTCTGAATCCATACCCAAGTGAACCTCCATGCACTTCTACGAGCATTTCTTATATAAATCCCTCAAACTCATTCTTTATTTTTAAAATGAATTTTCAAGTTTCATTTTGTATTCTTTTTGCATTATTAATTTTACCCTTCATGAAGGCCATGGATGATTGACTAAACTATCCAAGGCACCTTAAGTCCCATTTTTAGAGGCCCTAGAGATTTAGGGTTGAGGCTACTACGTTGGAACTTTCAATTTTTTTAGTAATCAAATTTTTTGGTTGCAATAGTTCCTAAGAGATTTTTTCATATAGGAAGATGCCCTTTAGCCTTTGTAATGCCATTGCCACTTTCCAATAACATCATTCAACAATAGATCAATAGTGGGGTAGAAGTCTTCATGGATGACTTCTCTACCTATAAGGCTACCTTTAGGTAAGCCTTGGACCACCTTAAGCGAGTGCTTCAAAGGTGTGTGAAGACTAACCTAAGGCTCAATTGGCAAAAAGAACCACTTAATGGTCTAAGAGGACATTGTCTTATGGCATAGAATTTCCAACAAAGAAATTAAGGTGGATCCAAATAATGTATGGATTATATAAGAAATATCTAGGAAACTAGAAATGATCAAAGATGTATGGTCATTCCTTGGTCACATAGGTTATTATAGACACTTCATCAAAAACTTCTCAAATATTTCCAAACTATTGATGGAGCTTACAAAAAAGGATGCAACATTTACCTAAACTAGGAAAATGTGAGGGCTCATTCCAATAGTTAAAATAGAAACTTGTAGAAACTCTAATTCTACAGATACTTGATTGATCTAGGTCATTTCACATTATGACTGATGCATTTAATTACACTTTGAAGGACATGCCGGAGGACATGCTTACATAACTAGATGATAAAAAATGTCCATACTACATCCATTATGCAAGCTAGAGCATTGTGTGTGTATAAATAAACTTCACCAAAATAGAAATGGAGCTCATTTTAGTGGTGTACACCTTCAAGAAATTCAAGAAATATGTGCTTGGATACTAGTTTTTTGTGCAGATCAACTATAGTGCTATATGGTTCTTGATGAATAAACCAATAGTAAGCTCCCATGTCATAAGATGACTAGTGGTTGTTCAAGAGTTCAATCTTATGATGATTGAAAAAAAGGGAATCAAGAATGTGGTTGTTAACCACTTGTCTCAATTAAGATGGGATAGCAAGGAGGGTGAAGGACCATTATTTGATTAGTCTCCAGATGAACTCCTCTTTGCCTATGCTATTGATGTTTAGAATTTTAAAGATTTCAATTGGTACAATCACATCCTCTTCTACCTACTCAATTAGGAGATGCCACATGAATTGGACAACAAGAAGAAATAATAGTTTCTTTATTAGGCCAAACGCTTCATGGAAATAAATAGCAACATTTACAAGAGTTGTGTAGATAGCCTAGTACAATGGTGCATACTTGATGTAGATCAACTTCGAGTCCTCCAAGATACTCATGAGGGCCTTTATGGCAGCCATTATGCTAGGATGAGAACAACTATTAAAATCCTCATGGTAAGATATTATTGACCAATGATCTTCAAGGATGTCCATCAATTCTTCCATTCATGTAATGGATGCTAATTTAATGGAGGGATGATTGCCCAAATGAAAGGGACTAAATAGTGAATTCAACCACTCAAACCTTTCAATCTTTGGAGAATTGACTAGTGTGAGAGTGGTCTCTATGTCCAACTATGTGAGTCACAAGCATGCACTAGCAAGCCAGTTAAATTCTATGGACTTAGCTCTTAAGGATGCCTATAAATAAAGATGATGACTTTGGGAAATTATGATTGTTGTCTTTTTAGCTCTTACTTATATAGGTTCTTATGTATGGTTAAGTATAGGTCAAGGCATATGATATTTATTTCTATTTTATATTTTTATATTTTTATTCTAAGTGTAGATGAAGCGATAACTGGTTAATAATTAACTAATCTAGTTAACTAACGATTATAAGACTATCTAGCCTAACATCAATATTTGGATTCACTTGCCATACACTTCTTGAACTTATTATGAATGCTATTGGAATACCAAGTGTTAGGCTACTAAGAAAACCAAGCAATAACACTACTAGAACTACTAAGCATTAAACAGTATGCTCAAGATAGTTGTACTTATGTTCATTATTAAGGGCATTAATTAATTAAGAAAAGAATATAAACTACATTAATAATAAAGTGCATGAAAGAAATATTAATCTAGTCCAAGTGCTATAAGGAATATCATGAGTCTCATCTTTATTGCTCATTACATCAATATGTTTAGGCACAAGATGCTTGAATAAAGATCCATATAATTGCTTAAGATCCTATTGTGGATACTTAAAATAATCTAGCTTTAATAAAAGAAAACTATAAGAGTTTGGCTACACTAATGACATAATGTGTCATAAATGCTATGCGTACATGCATTTATATAGGCTTGACATGATATTACATCAATGCATCTTTTCATGTGTTGATAGGACTACATCGATACATGCTCGTCGATGCAGAAAATCAATGATTCATCATACGCCCACAACTAAGTGAAAAATTATCCTCAAGTAAAGAAGAGTAGAATCGATCTTCTTACAAAATTGGAAATGTATTAAATTATTAACTCACTATGGACTCTAAGTAACTAACTAACTGTGAGTGTTGAATTGTATAGGCTTACAAAAATTAGAAAAACTGATGTCTAGGACAACAAAATTATATACCCTTACAAAATTGGTAGTAAGAATCCTTTGGTCACTAAAGACAAGATGAAGATTAGATAGTATCAAGAGGTAGAGGCTTATATGGTGTTGAAGGACCTTTGCTAGGCTTTAGCACTCATAGCCATGATGATGGTTGAGGCTTTCCTATTACAGTTGCTACTTCTAGTGAAATATGGAAAGCATCCAACAATGCTTTCATTTTCTCTTCTTTGCTATGTGGGTTGTATGTAGTCCACGTAGCTTCACCAATGTGGGTAGGTATGGGAATGTCCCATAGGTAAGACATTTTTGGGAATAACTCCTTGACATTCACAAATCAAGTTATGAATTATTTTCATTCAACATCAAACATCTTGATTAAGTTGTAGCTCATGGTAATCATTCATTTTCTTGGACAATTTCTCAACAACTGATCATTGGTTATTGAATTAGCTCTTAAGAACCTCAAGCTATGTGTTGGCTATCTCCAAATTTTGTTTTGTTTCTTTATGATGCTTGGCTTCAACCTCATAAAGGAGGTACAAATTGATCACTTATTTCTCTAACTTCATCCTTGGTCTCCCTACAATTAGCATAGTCAAGTTTGCATATTGAAGGTTGGTGAGCTCCATGTATTCTATCGTCTCTTCTATCTGCAAATCTTTTAAGAATATCTCAACTTTGTTGTATGTGTTCAAGTCATCAAAGATTAGTTGCCAAACATCAGCTCTTTTTTGGAGTTACTAGAGTGTCTCATTCATCTTCATGTTGGTCAATTAGGTTTCTTTCTCATTCACTTATTTAAGAATCCCCACATGATCCTTGTAATGAATTTTCACATTTTTAAAGCTTAAGACATCATATATCTAGGCAACTACCTCGATGACCATCTTTCGGCAAAGCTGGACTTCCTTGATAGAGAGATTGTGATTCTCTACCACTAGCCTCCTCAAGTTACTATTCATATTTTCTAGATGCTCCTATTATTATCTCACAAATTTGACCATTTGGTCTTTTTTCTTCTCACTATTTTGTAGGTGGTGGATGTTCTTGGTGAGGACTAAGTTTTCTTTGCAAACTTGAGCCAAATCCTTATTAGTGTTGAGAGTAAGATCTTTCAATAAGAAGGTGTCAAATACCACCATTCCCTTAGCATTCTTAGCCTTTTTAAATTTTTGTTGAAACTATTGCAAAGCTTCATCTCAATTAATGTCCTAGGTAAGAATGGTGGGATTGGAAAGACGAGCCTACAACTCCAAAACTTCGAAAGCCAATTAATGGTTTTTGATAGTGGCTACTTCTAGTTGGGAATTAGTGATGATGAGCTTGCCCTTTATCTCTAGTAGCTCTAAGTAGGTTTCAGTGATCTCATTTAGAAAATCAAAGATCTCTAGAAGTAGTTACCTAATTCCCCTAGTCAGTCCAACACCTCCTTGTGTTGGTCTATACTTAGTCAACAACTTCCCACTCCTACAAAAGCATGCATATATTTCATGGTAGTAATGTCAAGAATAGTTTTCATAGGAGCATTCAAGGCCTTAACCATCCTATTAGCCATCATTTTTGACACTGTTTCTTACTCATTGTGCTACATCATTATGACAACATCTCCTTGCCTTCCTCTAGGAGCATTGAGAAGGTTGCAACATTTCTCGAGATTTTAGGGAACTATTGTTATCTAGGGATGGACATTGTAACTTCTTGGGTACATGAATTCATTCTCATGGGTGCTTGGATACATTATATAGGAAATAACAGGGTGGTCTCCATTAGGTAGCTAATTTTTCATGTAACTTTATTGAGATGGCTCAATGCTAGATGGTAGACTATTGACTCTCAACCACTTACCTCACCCTATTATTACTGTAGCAGTTATTCACAAAGTTTTCATATTCTTTTAAAAGATACACATGCATCTAGTGTTATTTCATTCGTAAGTGGTGGTGATGGCCACTCCTCTTTCAGTAGCTTGGTAGCTACCTTGTCCTTCATCATCTCTTGCCATGATGTGGTAGGAGCATGGTGCAGTATGTCATTAGTATAACATGCTATGGCTCTCCTTTAGTAAAGTTTTCTAATAAGGTATGGAAAGAATAGTCTCTTTCTCCCTCACTCATTTTCTCTAAAGTGCTTCTTAATTTTGAGGCAGATTTGTATAGTTCGACATACTCTTGTGGATTGCTATACCAACCTTATTTATCACATTTTTTTGTAAAAACCATACCACCATAGAAGATGAATAATCAGTGATGGTAGTAGCTTCAGCTAAGTTCGTGTAGTAGTTAATAATGATGATTATGTATGCCTTTTCATTAGACATGGGATTGATAAACTTCATGAAGTCAATCCCCCAAAGATCAAAAGGCTCTAGTGGTTGAATCCATTATTGGAGTCCTTCCATTTTAGTAGTCATCCCTTCGTTACATTAGCATCTATCATACAAATGAAAGAATTGATGAGCATCCATGAATATCATTTGTTAATAATACCCTACCATGAGGATTTTAATGTACTTCCTCCTCCTAGCATAGTGGTCCCCATAAGGATCCTCATGAGTGTCCTAAAGAACTTGAAGTTTATCTACATCAGGTACACACCATCATACCTAATCTATTATTAATGCTCTTTTCATCTACACAACTCTTATAGAGGTTGTCATTAATTTCCATGAAGTTCTTGGCCTAGTAAAGAAACTATTATTTCTTGTTAATGTTCACATTCACATGGCATCTACTAATTTAGTAGGTAGGAGAGGATGTAATTATACCAATTAGAATTTTTGGGATCCTAAACATCAACAACACTATCAAAGAGAAGTTCATCTGAAGACTAATTTGATAATGATTCTTCATTATCTTTGCTATTCCATCTTAACTGAGACAAGTACTTAGGAACCACATTCTAAATTCCCTTATTATCAATCATCATAAAATTAAACTCTTGAAGAATCACTAGCCATTGTATGACACAAAGGCTTATTGCTGGTTTGTTTTCATGGAACCATATAGCACTACAGTTAATGTGCATAAAAATCTAATATTCAAGCACATTGTGCCTAAATTTCTCTAAGGCATACACCACTACCATGGGCTTCTTTTCAGTTGTGGTGTAGTTTAGTTGTGCACCCACAATGATCCAACTTGCATAATGGATGTAGTGTGGAGGTTTTTGATCATCCAATTATGTAAACATGGCCTCCAAAGCTTAATTGAATGCATCAGTCATGATGTGGAATGGGATAGACTAGTTAGGTGCCCATAGAATTAGAGTTTCTAAAATTTTCTATTTTAACTATTGGAATGCTCTCTTGCATTCCCTATTCTAGGTAAATGATGCATTCTTCTTTATGAGATTCACCAATGGTTTGGAAATCTTCAAAAAGTTTTTGATGAAGGACCTATAATAACCTATGTGGCCAAGGAATCACCATACATCTTTTACCATTTCTAGTTGTTTGGTTATTTCATGGATGACCAATATCTTTCTCAAGTCCACCTCAATCCTTGTGGGTATTTTTCTAATTGAATCTCAAGTTAGTATCCACACATGTTTAAAGCACATGCTCAAGGTGGTCCAAGGCTTCCTTAGAGGTAGCAAAATCTTTGGAAAGTTGTAGGGGCATTGCATAGGTCAAAGTGTATCTTCCTATATGCAAAAGTCCCTTAAGTTCTTGTAACCATCGTCTTAGCCTAGTCCATTGGTGCTATCTAGATTTGGTTATAGTCACTATAACCATCCAAAAAACTATAATAACAATGCCCTGCAATAGTGTCCAACACCTAGTCCACAAATGACAATGCAAAATGGTCTTTGTATGTTGTCATGTTTAATAGCTAAAGTCTATATAGATTCTCCATTTTTGTCATTTTTTAAACAATAATAAATGGGCCAATCCATTCACTATCTATAATTGGACAAATAAACCTAGCTTTGAGGAGTTGGTTAATCTTCTCCTTGATAATTTGGTTTTGTTTTGGGTTCAATCACCTTTGCAATTATTACTTTGGCTTGATGGAAGAGTTTGTGTAGATTTGATGCTAGCATATTTGAGGGTCTATCCTTATGAACTCATGATATAACCAAGTAAAGGCTATTGGCCATTTGTTCATAACTTTCAACAATTTTTACTTATATTTAGGAGCAAGTGTGACATTGAGGATAATCGGCTCTACATTTTTAAGGAATGCATATTCCATGCCTATCAATAGAGCCTTTAACTTAAGAAGCTCTTGCTTAAAACTATAGGGGATCTCTAATTCTTCCCAATCTATGTCATTTTGCTCATTGGAGAGTTTTGGATGGGATTGCTCCAATTTTTCCATGCCTTCCACATAAGTGCTAATAAGGCTCTTAGCTGGTTTCATGCACATTGTTGATTTGGTCTCATCATCTTTTATTAGCCTCTAGATACCTTGTTATTTTGTGGCAGCTGTATATAGGCACGTTTGGACTATTATTGTCTATGCACACTAATTACATGCTTTACGTGGTGTGTCTTTGATGGTCCATAGTTTCTACACATAAGGACACCCTATATCACTATATGCGATGCATGAAAATATCTTCTTCTCCATCATTTAAAATTCATTTTCTTTGAAGATTTCAAATGAAGGTCCTAAATCCCCATTCTAATATCAATTGTGCTCAACCAAGCCCTCTCCATAATAATAAGGAAGTACTCCTTACATTAGTCCCTATGTCCAACTATATGAAAGGCTTGTCAATGTGCACTAGCAACAACACCTTTGTCACTTGTGACATCCATGTAGGGTGAAATTCTTACATAACCATAGCAAATAAATGCTATGAAGATAGTAAACTTATAGCCAGATATCCATTTGAATGGTCCTAAACACCAGCCTTGCAAAAAGTTATTCATCAGAACCACTAGACCCACAAAGCTCTCTCAAACACCTATGGTTGCCAACCCTCCTACTTCTATCTTTGAAATTGATGTTAAGAAACATTCAAATCAAAAGTTTCCCCAAATTCATACTATCATGTTGGCCCATGGAGTCATGGATTGGATTAAAATCATCCATCTTTCCAAAAAAATATTTGATTTTGGAAGTCCCCTTATCTACCTATAGATCATAGAAAATGAACCATGCAAGGCTATTTTAGATTCAGGTTCCAAAGTTAAATCAATTTTCCAAGAGATGTACAAGGCCTAGAACCAGCATACTTTGAAAAAGAGCAACATGATTGGAGCTTGTAGATTAGTCCATTAGTATTTATTTGGGGCTAGTAGAGGACATTATGATGACCATTTTCAAGTGGTCCTATCTAGCTAATTTCCTAATGATCCATGTGGAGAACTACAAGGAAAAATTTATTTTCATTATGAAGAGGGCTTGATTGTGCACAGTGGATGCTAGAATGGGGATTCAGAATATTTTCTTAAAAATTTCAAAGAAAAATGAATTTGGAAAGGTGGAGAAGAATATAGTTTCATGCATCACATATAGTGGCATTGGTGTTAATGCATGTAAAAACTATTGACCATCAAAGACGCATCACTTCAAGCATGGAACTATTATGTAGATATAAAAGTAATTTAAAGGTGCCTATGTGTAGTAGCCACAAAACAAGAAGGTATCCAATGGTTGATAAAAGATGATGAGATTGAATCAACAATGTGCATAGAACTAGCTGAGAGCCTTGCCAGCAGTTATGTGGAAGGCATGGATAAACTAGAGGAATTCCATCATAACTCTTTAATGAGAAAAATGACATGGATTTGGGAAAGGTGTAGATCCCCTTATATTTTAAGCGAGAGTCCCTTCAATTAAAGGCTCTATCAACATGCATGGAATATGCATTCTCAAAAAATGTCAAGTCAATTATCATTAATATTACACTTGCTTCTAAACAAAAGCAAAAATTATTGAAAGTTATGAACAAATGTCCAACAATATTTGCTTGGTCATATCATGAGCTCATAGGGATAGATCCTCAAATATGCCATCACCAAATCTACACAAACTCTTCCATCAAGTTAAATAGGAAAATGCAAAGATGATTTTATCCAAAACTCAAATAGATTATCAAGGAGGAGATTGAGTAACTTCTCAAAGCTAGGTTCATCTACCCAATTGTACATAGCAAGTGGATTAGCCCACTCATTATTGTTTCAAAGAAAGGAGGAAGATGAATAATCTATATAGACTTTCAACTACTAAACATGGAAACATACAAAGACCATTTTCTATTGTCATTTGTGAACCAAGTGTTGGACACTATTATGGGATATTGTTATTACAGCTTTCTAGATGGTTATGGTGGCCATAACAAAATCCATATAGCACTGCAATACCAAGTCAAGAACACATTTACAAATCCCTAGGGAGCTTTTACATACATGAAGATTCCCTTTGGCCTATGTAATGCCAATGCCACTTTCCAATGATTGGTCCTTAGCATCTTTCAACAATAGATTGATAGTAGGGTAGAAGTCTTCATGGATGACTTCTATACTTATGGTGCTATCTTTGAGCAAGCCTTGAACTACCTTAAGAAAGTGCTTCAATGTTGTGTGGAGACTAACATGAGGCTTGATTGGAAAAAGAGTCACTTGATGATCCAATAGGGCATTGTCCTAGAGCATAGAATTTCTAGCAAAGCAATCAAGATGGACCCAAAAAAGGTATAGGTCATCTAAGGAATAACTAGGTAACTAGAAATGGTGATAGATGTATAGTCATTTCTTGACCACATAGGTTATTACAAGAAATTTATCCAAAATTTCTCAATGATTACAAAAATGTTGGTGGAGCTTACAAAGAAGGATAAGCCATTTATCTAGACCAAGAAATGCGAGAGCACATTCCAACAGTTAAAATAGAAACTTGTAGAAACTCCAATTCAAAAAGCACCTAACTAGTCTGTGTCATTTTACATCATGACCAACACATTCAATTACACTTTGGGGGTTGTGCTTACATAATTGAATGATCAAAAACATCCATGCTACATCCATTGTGTAAGCCAAAGCATTGTGGGTTCATAACTGAATAACACCACAATTGAAAAGGAACTCATGGAAATGGTATACATCTTAGATAAATTCAAGTACTATGTTCTTGGATACAAAGTATTTTTCCATACCAACCATAGTGCTATAAAATTCCTGATGGACAAACCAATGGTAAGCCCTCACGTTATATGATGGCTAGTAATTCTTCAAGAGTTCAATCTTATGATGATTGATAGAAAGGAGACTAAGAATGTGATTGTTGATTAGTTTTCTTGGTTATAATGAGATAGAAAATAGGATGAAGGATCATTATCTAATCATTCTTTAGATAAACTCCTCTTTTTCAATTTTGTTGACTTTTAGAATCCCAAAGATTCCAATTGATACAATCACATCCTCTACTACCTACTTAAGCAGGAGATGCCATGTGAATGGGACAGTAAGAAGAAATAATAGTTTCTTCACTAGGCCAAACACTTCATGGAAATTAATGGTAACCTCTACTAGAGTTTTGCAGATGGCCTAGTATGATAGAGCATACCTGATGTAGATGGAATTTGAGGATGAAATCCAATCAATAGGTAATCAATTCAAACTATAGAGTTCAATTAAACTTCCCACAATTAGCAATTGCTTTAAGCACCAAAGTCTTGATGATAATAAAGAAGAAGAAATACATTAGAAAATTTTTTAAAAAAGAAAAATATATAAAATAAATTCCAATGATTGGATTTCATTTGTTAGGTTGAAGATCCCTTTGGAAATTCCAATCAAGTAAATTACCGAAGAAATAGTAATAGTGAAGAAGGTGGAAGATGCCAAACTAGACCATGCAATGAGCTAACTTGGCTAGAAGGTGCAAGCCATAATGCATAATCCCATCATTTGATCTCTCCATTGTTGCCAATTCACAAATTGAAATGGATTACCTGCCTTCATTACAAAGTTTCACACCAACTTGCAAAGCTTAAGGTTCATAATATCTTGAATAGCAATTAATGCCAACAAAACACAACCCAGGATGCAGACAAGATTAATGATAATGTTTATGCATAAATTTTAGATGCACCAACACCAGGAAAGAAAACACATTTAAGGAGACTATTGCTTAGGGTGCCTCCAATATCAGTATCGAAACCAAAGAATAGTCTTCACTGGAAAGGGCTACATGATGTTTCAACAAAATGAATTAAAATTGAAAATCAAGGAAATTTGAAAAACTATCTTTGATATTCAAGAATATAATAGTTAACTAAAAAATAAAATTTCCCTAATCCCATTGATTTCGTAGGTCCATCACTACCAGTGGTATCCACTACTGGGTATGAAAATTTTGACCACCACCAAAGAGGGAGAGATAGAGGTATGCTGCTACTATCTACTCTACCCTACCATGTGCCTTTGATGCACTACATGGTAGACAGAGAGGGAGTGAATCCATGCACTATTTTCATGCTTGCTACACTATTGGAAAGAAAAGAGAACCCCATCATGAGAGAAAGAGAGGAAGTGAGAGAGAGAAAAGAGAGCACACCCACTGCAATTCATGCGTAGTAGCAATTGCTGTCATTTAGAGCCTACTTTGTGCATCATCATTACACCACATGTTGCCTCTATCATCAAGAGAGCCTACCACCATTTACCATGTGTGTGCCATCATCTACCACCTCTTATGTGACATCATTTCCCAACAACTGCAATGCACCACCCATAGCCTCCCAACCGATGCTCGACACTACATGTTACTCGCTTGCTATAACTTGAAGGCTTGTCACATACCATTGTAGTGGGAAAGGAGGGGGGGGAAGGGAAGAAAAATAGAGAGAGAGTCCACTGTCATGTATAAAAAATGGAAGTTAGGGGAGAGAGTGTGTCTACTATGCCACCATGCACCTACAACTACTGATGCCTGCAATGGAGGGAGACAGAGAAGAAAGGTTGGCAATCACCTTTCGCCTACTGCACAATGTGTTCTATCACACCTACAACCACATCAATGTTTCCACCATTGTTGTTGACATGTGTGTAAGGATGTTGTGTGAAGAGAGGGGAAAATAAAAGAAAGAAACCCAATCCTAGAAGAAACTTGCTACTTCTCTACTACTACCACTATTAGGCAAACATCGAGCCTTTACTACCACCGTATGCTTTGTAGTGCCCATCTCACGCACATGTTCCTAAGGAGAGAGACCGCCATCATGTGTCCCACCATGCATGTGCTTTATTGGAGAGAGGGAAGGCTGTCCAGGACTACCAGCATGATCTCCATCATGTACCAACCACCAGGCATCACCTCAACATCTAATGTTGCATGTTGCACATATGCTAGTGTAGGAAGCCTAACATTGTCTATCATGCATAAAAAAAATAAATCACAATCTACTAGTTTCTTCACTAGCCCCCCAACCCTTTGACACTGATTTTCGAGCCCTTTTATAGATCACAACATACCACATCCACCATCGGTGGTGTTAGTTTTGCCCATCTCCTCCACTCACCTATGTAACTACCCATGTAACTATAGCCTCGTTTGGCATTAGTTATGCCCATGATGCCTACCTCCACCCATGTCAATTATGACCCTAACAATCAATGCTCCTCAATTAGTGGTGATATTGAGGAATGTATCATTTAAGAATTTTTTGTGTTGTTGATGAGAGGCCTATGTTTGTGCTTGTGGAATCAGTGTCATGGGAATAGCTACATCGCATTCTAATGAGGGAATGTAGTCACTTGGAAAGCTCATTAGCTATCTATTCTAGTAGATGTAAGACAATTGATGCTATTTACCTAAACTAGGTTTGTAGTAGAGCTTCTATGGTAGAATTCTATACATTCAAGTAGATAAATTTAGTCAAACAGAATTTTTTAAGCATTTAGACCATTTTAATAGAAGTCTTATGTCTTCTATGTCTACGTAGACACTAGCTCCTTACTAATTTTGAAATACATGGATTGGTTTTTTGTGAACTATTTATCCCTTACATGTTCTAAAGCTATTGTGCTTATTGGAGAGACAAGATTGGGAAAAAGAACTAAGCTAATCTAGTATTTAGTAGATGTTGGGTTTGGTTTGGAAGGTTTCTTTGTATGTATGCAACTAAAAAAAATGGTGGCATTGACTCTTTCCAAGAGAGTTTCCAAAGAATCAAAAAGATGTTGTTGATAAATAAATGCCTATTGGTAAAGATAGCAAACTAATAGGAATTTTTAATTTTCATTGTATTCGAACATATTTAAACATGGACCCATGCCTAACAACAAACTAATAGGACTTTAATTTCATGCAAGTGTAAGGATAGTAAAATCACAAAAATTTTAAAATGATGCAATAGATAGAGAATTGAAAACATCATAAAACCCAATCTAATTAAAACTTGAAATCAGACTATACTAATCTAAACATGATTAAAATAACCATATAATCAAAAGAGAACTAGAAGTGGGCGATCCTTACCACACCATATTATTTAATTAAAATCCAAATATATAATTTATTATTTTAGCTATATATATATATAACTAAGATTTCATTCCCAATTTCTTTACAAGGTAAAAGTCAAAAGTATATGGACTACTTTAAGCACAAGACTTATACTAAACTTAATGAGGAGGATAGGCTCAAGTTAGATCATGGCTAGCTACAACTTTTGAATTTTTCCTTTGGACTCTTTTTTTCTCTTTTTTTGACATTTTGAAAAAGAATGGATGAAAAGGGATTATTTACTTTTTTTTCTTTTTTTTTTAATTTTAGGGAAACAAGTTTAAAAGGGGAATGGAGGCTAGGGTGAGGATTACTGCCAAATCCCATCACACTCAAGAACTTATTACACTATCAATAAACATGGTCCTCATTTTTTTCTTTTTTTCTTTTAAGAAAACTTTGCTCATGGTATACTTCATTCTCAAGGTAGGAATTCTAACATAAGTCTAGTCAATTAGCTGCACTGCCAAAGAACATGGTCCTTTCCGAACTTTATCCATAATGCAGTTCAACCCTTGTGTATGTGCCTTTAATTACAATATAATGACATCATAGTAGGTCTCTTCGGCGGTTAAGGGTTCTCAAGCGGAGGTGAACATACTTCACCCTGTTGCTCATAGGGTAGCCATGGATCATCACAGAGAAAAATGACATTTTTCAAGATCACCTAGTGATTGTGACTAACCATTCTTCAATTTCACATATCCTACACTCACATGATCATGATGATTACATGATAAGTTAGCATAAATCCTACACTCCATAATCCAACATAACAAAAAACTAAAACCTTGGAAAAAGACTATGAAGAATCATAGCATTATTGAAATACATAATATAAAGGAGACTTATGTAATAATAATAAGATATATTATATAAATCATTATACTTACATTATTTTCCAATGGTGTTATGATGACCCAATGGCTAGTCACTCAAATGAGCATAATGATTATTAAAATCACGTGAAAAGAAAAAATTGAAACAATATGCTAAGAAAGAAATGATGGAAATGCAAAGAAAATACGTAAATGCAACTATATACAAATGAAATGCATGGTAAAGGGGAAGAAAACCAAAAACTAAAAATCTACCAGGTGTTCACATGGGGCACCTAAGTAGAAATGCTTCAAATAAAATGCATTAAAATTCCTATGTACCTTATGTCCTTGTAAATTAGCAATTTTGTATACACTGGAACTAATGATGTCTACAATTAAAAATGGACTAGATCACATAGGAGAAAACTTAGTTTGAGGGCCAGTTTGGCCAAATGCTCTATCTCTCTTAAGGAACAAGTCACCTATTTGAAATACTTGCACCGCATATTTCTTGTCAGACCATCTTTTAATAATTTTTTGATGATTAAGATTATGCAAATCGAGACATAATCTTAATTCACTTGTTCATTTTTTATCAAGCACTAAATTTGATGTCCAACTTGAATGTTTCATAAGATGAATAATTTTATATTTTAAAAGTTCATCAAATTCTTTCTATCATCCAAGTTTTAATCTTAGGTCTAACAGGTTTAAGTTTTTGTAAGTCATTGAATACAACTCCTCTAGGGATATGTTCAATGAATATGTCGTTAAAATCTGGCACACCTTCTAATGTTTTCATGGTTGTGATCTCATTTGATTTTTGTCCTCCCTTAAAAGTGGTAGGTAATTTAGAAGAAATCCATCATGTTAATGATAAGGCAAGGTGTCTTCATAGATTTCTTCACCTTCTCTATAAGTTTGATAGGGCTGGGTGGAATCTATATAAGAGACACGATTGTAGTTTCACTCACATAGCCATTTATAACATGTTCGCCATGCTCAACCTCAATAACTCTAATGTAAATATTAGTGTTTTGGTTCTCCAAAGATCAATTTTGCTGATCAAAAGTCATTACAACTTGCTTATAAAAGGGTTCTTTAGGTATAATCATGTATTTAGATTTTTCTTTGATAGGGATTAATAGTTCTAAGAAATCTAACCTAAATAAGCCCCCAAACTTGACTCCAAAAGTCCTAGATAAGAGCACACCATAAGTGGGTGACATGTCATCTACTAGGATATTTGTATAACATGTGAATGTAGGATATTGTTTAAGTTACACTTTCACTCCTTTTAATGATCCTACTACAAATACAATGGACCCATCAAGTTTTATTACACTTTTCATTTTTGGTATCATTTGTGCTCCTAAGGTTTTAAATACCTCGAGTGGCATGACACTAACAGTTGCTCCAGAATCCATCAAACAATTGTGGACATTCTTTCCTAAAATAATTAGATTTGTTAGGAAACGAGGTTGATCTTTCTTGCTTGACATGGAATTTCCTGCATTCTATACTGATAATGTGTTAGGACTTTCTGCGAAGTGAACTTGCCTTTCGGGGGTTGGAGATTTTTCCTTTTCAATTTTAGGTGTATGATGAGATGCAATATGCACAAGCTACGATATCGCGTACACGATATCGCAGCCGCTGCGATATCACATACGCGATATCGCGTACGCGATATCGCGGTCCTTCACCAAATCTATAAATAAGAGGTGGCAGTCCCCTCATTTCTCATCCTAGGCTAGAAGTAGTGAAGCTCTGGTGGATTGATTACCCTAGAGATAGAATTTTTTCCATGTGCCCGTAGTAGGAGTCCCCCAAGTGAACGGTTCTTTATTCGAGCAGCTTTGTACCTGAACGCAAGTTATGTACGGCAATAAAGATGAGCTTTGTAGACAAACCTTGTAGTACATGGATAGGTTTATTTAATGTTATTTATTACTTTTCTAGTAATGCGACATGAGTACAACTTGGTTACGAGCATTGACGAATGTTTACGGCTAGCCAAGGAATCGGCTACTCATCGCGATTAGATATCTCCTAGAACGTGGGACGAGTACGACTTGATTACGAGCATCTACGGATAAGGTTAACTCACCTAGGGATAACATAGAAGATAGTCAGTGACATACACATAACCTGAACCAGCCAAGTCCTAGACAATATAAGATAGTTTATACTCATCCCGATGAGTATATTCCTAACTACACTTTTACCCTTCATTAGGATGAACAGTTGCGCTAGAGAGATTTGTTTGGTAACATAGTTTTACCACCAAATCGAGCTGTTCCAAACATGCTCTTCCGTGCCTTACAACAGATTAACATGCAAGACATATTCGTTGAATACGTTGCTGGAGAATATGATATAAGGGATTATCATCCCACCGCTTTGCAACGTATGAGGGACAAAAGGCAGGAGAGCTAGCATTCATTGTTGAAGGGCAAGGTCCCCCATGTCCTTAGTGAAATAGGAGAAGAGGAACCCCTCACAACTGTACATGCTACGAGCTTTGATCCCCGTGAACACCAACTGTTCACTGCAGGAACAACCACTCACACTAAGGATGAACACTTAGATCGTTACAATGATCGGGGCCGAAGCAGCCAAAGAGAAGGTAAGAAACATCACCATGGTGATGGATCCCCTTCCTCTTCTCCTTCATCTCACCATTCA
>MNCI01028159.1:41523-103295 GCA_015680685.1 Gnetum montanum
TCTCACCCTTATCTCCTAGAACCTGGGACGAGTATGACTTGATTACGAGCATCTACAGATGTGTACGGCTAGTCAAGGAATCGGTTGCTTGTCACACTTAGGCTAGTTAGGTGCCTCAGTACAACCGCTTTGAGCATGTGCATTACATATGGTAATCCCAGCAACGATTAGCATTTGGTAACCATAGTTGCACAGTTCAGGGTGTGTACGACAAGTGGGAACGGATGCTGACGCTAGGACTTAGTGCTATAGTTAGAGTTAGTTTTAGTCTCTCAACCCTTCACCCTTTAGCATAGGAGATAAACTGGAAAAAACCAAAAAAATCATATACCTTGGACTTACTTAACCATACATCGTGACAACAACAAGTAAGTCTAGGAAGACAATGATTAATTAACCTCAAGTGTTCCTTGTAGCGTTTAGGCATTTAGTCTGCAGAGTTCGACTAGATCGCATGTGCTACGCTCGTTTCGTATGGTTGAGTGTAGGGGTACCTCGCCACTCATCAATGTATAAACTTTATTTTGAATCTTCTCTTTCATTTCATCAAAATGTAAAAGATCATACATTAAAATGTTAGCTTTAACCCTTATCAAATCCTCAACTAGATCGTAAGTCTTATGTTCATCTTTGGCTTCTTGTTGAGGTGGGGTTCTTCTAAGTATAGATGGGGGATTTAGTCATTGTGGGGCATTTGTTTGGGAAGACTCAATTTGGGTATTCATGTTGCTTTGACTAGGAGTTCTTCTGTTTGGAGATGTATAAAGATTATTCTTAGTTTGTGGTTATGTGATGTTCACAATGTTACTAAGTCTACAATAGCAAGTGATATGTCGGTTGGGGTTGCTTACCATAACTTGTTCTAATGAGGAACTCTCTTTGTTTTCTGTTTCATGGGGTACATTGAGGGCCATAATAGGGGGTTTCCCATTTTGTTGACTCTAGGCATTATCACCATATAATGTTAAGAATTTAGGACAAGTCCTCTTAGAATGTTGCTTACTGTTATGAAGGTGACAATACTCGTCATTAACTAATGTACTTGGCTTTTCTGGCTATATAGTACCCTTGTTGTTTCGTTTTAGTTCAACCACTTTATTAGAAAGTTTTTGAACTACAGTTAATATCTAGGTCATCTGATTTTGAGTTTGAGTTGGGGGTTGAACAAGATTAGATATCACATTTAGGTTTATGATGGATTAAATTAAGGCCTTCGATTGGTCATCATTCAAACTAGTGTTAAATGGTAGGAATGAAGATGATGTTGAACTTTGAAAATAATTGTTTGGAGGTTGAGTTAGTTGAAAGGGAAGGAGTCTAAAACATGGTATTAGTTGTTGGGAAGGTTAGTAAAGGTAGGGGACTAGATTGCATAGGGTTACTAATGCTCATCATCCCGAATTGGTTCTAAATGCTATTCATGAGGGTAATTTGTTCTAACTCTATGGCTTTAGCCATCACTCCTTGTATTTCTATTATGTTGGGGGTCAGATTTGATGACATCAGAAAAGAATGGGTCAATGGTAGAGAGGTAAAAGTTGAGCATATCATCAGATTGTGGACGCATCTCATTTGGCACATAAGCAAGCTGATGGAGGAATCGTAAGTTGTAGTCACAAACATTTTCTCTAGGTATTTTCCTCAAGCTTGTGAAATTGCTTGATGCTATGGTTGGGCTAGTGAACTTATCGAAACAAGGCAAGAACTTATTTTTGAATTTTTTCCATGAGTTAATATAGGTGTTTGGAAGCATCAAAAACCATTTGATGGCTTTGCTCCTGAAAGTCATCACAAAGACCCTACATGCTATGTTGTTTTGGACAATGTTGTAGATGCGTAGCAAAGTTTTGAAACATTGTATATGTTGGCAAGCATGACTATTACGGATTGTGGGATCGCAGAACAAATTTATGTTTTGGAGTGATTTTGGGATGTCATGATAATTAGTGAAGTTAAAAGGTTGCTCACCAAGGAAGTTAGGTGTTGATTAGCTACCATCCTAGTCTAAGTCCTCCTAAGAATAGAACTTGGGAATCTTGAAGCTTGTCATTTTCTTAATATAAAGTAATGAGTAGCTTGTGGATTAGGGGTAAAGGAGAATGTTAAAATGAAAATTAAAATTGAACAAAAGAAAAAAAATATTGCAATAATATATATATTTTAAAAAATACTAAAATATGTTATTACAAAATAATTTTTTTAAAAATAAATGCACGAAATTGTAACATATATAAAATCTAAAATAAAACAATAAATGTGAAAATTTGGAAAAGTAGATTTAAAGTAGGATGATATTAAGAAAATCACCTTACCAAAGCTAAAACGAGGATAAGACCACCAAAATATAAACTTGTAAATATGACTAAAAAAAAGGAAAATAGATTGGTAAAATTGAAAAATTGATGGTTGTTAATTAGAACCAGAAACAAGAAATGAGGGTTCCAGCCCTGAAAACAAAAATTTTCTGCAAATGGAAATAGAAAAATAAAGGGGTCTGGGGATAAAAATAGAAATTTTTAGAAACCTAAAAATAGGCCACTGGGAAGAAATGAAAATGGGCTTTGGAACAACAAAATAAGAATAAAAATAAAAATAAAAACAGAAATTAGAAAAGTAAAAAATGAACCTTCTTTCTATTGCAAAAAAGTTGTTGATGCATAAATTTTAGATGTACAACACTGAAAAACCTCAGAATATGTGATGCTTTAACAAAATAAATTAAAACTAAAAATCGGAGAATTTGAAAAATTGTCTTTAAAATTCAAGAATATAATAGTTAACTAAAATAATAGTTAACTAAAATAAATAAATTTTCCCTGTTCCCACTGAACCATCAGCCTGTGGTATCCACTGCCGAGCAAAAAAATTTCAACCGTCGTCGAAAAAAGAGAGAGAGGTATGTCACGGCTGTCTGCTTTGCACTACCATGCCTCTGACACGTCATGTGGTAGAGAGAGGAAGCAAATCCGCACACCATCCATGTGCTTACTACATTGTGGAAAGAAAAGTGAACCCCACCGCTGAGAGAGAGGAGAGAGAGATTGCCCACTGCAATTCATCCAAGGTAGCAATTGCTGTCATTCAGGTGTGTCACCTACCAATCTCCAGGAGATGGCGTCGCCTCACCATCTGACGCATCTGCTGCAATGGGAGGCCTGCCGCAGTCTGCCGCACATAAAGAAAACAAAGAAACTGTCATCTGCTGGTTTCTTCACAGGCCCCACCCTCCGACGCTGATTTTTGAGCTTATTTATAGGCCGCAGCCCGCCACGTTCACTGTCGGTGGCATCAGTTTCGCCCACATCTTTCACTCACCGGCGTAACCGTAGCCACTTTCGGCGTCCGTTACGCCCACAACGCCTGCCTCCACCACCCACGTCACTTACGACCCTGACAGTCAATGCTCTTCAGTTAAAAATGTATCATTTCAGAAGTTTTTGCGCTTGGGGAATCATGGTCATGGGAACAGCTGCATCACATTCTCATGAGGGAATGTAGCTCATTGCCTATCTATTCCAGCACATGCGAGATAATTGATGCTATTTACCTAAACCAGGTTTGTAGTGGAGCTTCTTTCTGCAGAATTCTATATATTCACGTAGATAAATTCGGTCAAACAGAGTTCTCTGAGCGTTTAGACCATTTTAACGGAAGTCTTATGTCTTCTGTGTCTACGTAGACACTGGCTTCTTACTAATTTTTGAAATACATGGATTGGTTTTTCCTGAACTGTTTATCCCTTACATGTTCTCAAGTTATGGTGCTTATTGGAGAGACAAGATCGGGCAAAAGAACTCAGCTAATCCAGTATTCGGCAGATGCTGTGTTTGGTTTGGAAGGTTCCTTGGTGTGTAAGAAAAATGGTTGCATTGACTCTTTCCTAGAGAGTTTCCGAAGAATCAAATATTGGTAAAGACAGCAAACTAATAGGACCTTTTTAATTTTCAGGTATTCGAACATATTTAAACATGGCCCATGCTAAGCATGGGAGGTTGACATGAACAGATAATTATCAGCATCGAAGTGTTTTTTACTCCCATCTTCTTTATCAGCTTCATGTAGTCGGTATAGTCTTCATCCAGCTTTAACCACTGCAGACAACACTCCATCGGCGTGTCATAAAAAGCAGCTCCAAGGGTTAGTAGAAGGGCTATATCNAGCGTGTCATAAAAAGCAGCTCCAAGGGTTAGTTGAAGGGCTATATCCTTGGAAAATACTTGGGAATGTTTACCATTGCTGGGAGTATGTATCCAGTATACACACACAGCATCACTCCTTGGCCAAATAGAACAGCTCCAAGCAAAGAAGTAACCAGCGCTCTTTCTGAGTAATCATCTTCCAATATTTCTCGGAAGGGCCAGGTCAAAACGCCAAGCAAGGTGATGCCCAAGGCGTTGATCAGAAGCGCCCTTGGAAGACCCCATGGATTTTTGCTTATTCTGGGTTTGCAAATATCATATAATAACAGACCTAGTAACATAGCTACCGTAGCAATTGCAGTTGAGAATAAAACCCAAGTTTTGGCATCTTCTAGACCGTGCCAAACCTTCCTTGCCCCCGATCCCATATCTTCTTGGTCGTTTTGCCTGGTGAAGTTTGCAGTCACACCCCAGACAGTTCCAATCTCAGCAACTACTAATGCAGCATTGCTGGTGGTCCAGGAGCTCTTAATTTAATAAAATGGAAACGTGCTTCGAATTCAGAATGTACGGTCATTTGTGGCATTGTTCTTCTGGGGCTGCTTAAAGAAAACCTCACAGCATCTTTAATTTACTTGACAGCTGTAAAGTTAAAATGGTACGATAATTCTTGCCGGCCCACGATGAGCATGTTCATTTGGGGCAGGTCTTTAAAACAAAACAAAAGCGTTTTTATCTAAAGTTGTGCTTTCGCTGCACCTGTAACGTTTCTTAAAATAAAAAGGAAAGACAAAAAAAAATCTACCATATTGTTTTGCAGGCAAAAAGAAAGATCAGAGGATTGCTCTTCAAGTATCACAATTCAATGCATTGATGATTGGCTTGTTACACATTACAAATGCGACAATTGAGCATGTAAGTACCATTTTTTAACATGGAACATGTTGCAAATTTGAAATTTTATTAAGGTTGTAGCATAGATTGGAAAACAGAATTATACATGTAATGCATTTTGAAAACATGTTAAAGAAAATTACCAAGAATCTTGTTAAACTTTGCAACAAATCAATCGACAATTCAAAAACTCTTTTTTAGTGAAAGGAGTTTACTATGAATCCTATTTCTACCATGCAAATATTGTTGTTGGGTAGTATTTTTTGAGGAAAAATCTAGTCATTTATATAACAAGAGGAGTGAACCTAAAATTATCAGTTACAATTACAATAGTAGTATCTTCATAGAGGGAAGAAGATCTTCTAGTAAAATAGATGAACAACCAGACTATGAAGCCAACCAACAATCAAACCATTAGAAGCATCATGCTTAGTTCCTTAGGAAGAAAATCCCAACCCCATTTGCAACCAACTAAAACACCTTAAGCATTCTTATAGGGTACCAAAACCAAAAGCCAAAAGATAGTCATGTACAACATCATAAAGGTCATTTAAAACAAAGGATAGGCATATTCGGGAAAGCAAAAGTCCACACAATTTGTAAATATCCTATTAGCACATATTACAAGGAGTTACAAGTATTGAACGTTGTCATTGTGCATTCATAGATGTTTTCCCATAGTTGAAAGTTGACAAATGCTTTCAAGACACATTTATATAGAGAATTTAAGTACTTCGCATGAAAAGTACAAGCATTCTGCTCAATTAAATTTCTCAAGCTGCCTCCATCCATAATGAAATCTCAAGCAAGTGTCTATAAATGATGGGACTTTTTGTAATCATTGCCCAATACTAGTCTCATAGGATCTTAATCCACATGCACATGCATTGACCTATAGCCTTTGTAAATAAACATTCCTTGAAAAGATGTCTTACAGTTTCAATCTCTTTATAGCAAAGAATACACTAAGAGGTCATGGTAAAACTCCATTGCTGAAGTTTTTCTTGAGTGTGCACTACATGATGAGCTAAAAACCAAGCAAATAACCTCATCTTTGGTCAATGATCCCATCTCCTCACTTTGGCAAAGGATTTCCTATAAAGTCATGAGATACACTATTTATGGTTTGTCAAAACAAAATGCAAGGTATCTTCATGGATTGAATTAGGAAGGCTATGTCTTTTAAAGATCTTAAGAATCCTAGTAAATTAGCTGTGTCTATTTTTATCATTAAAGATTAAGGGAATTATATACTACCTCTTATTGAACTAATCCTTTAGATGTGCCCTTGGACCTTGGTGCAATAAGATGATTACTTTAGAAAAAACTTCTCTAATCATTTTGCGATAAGCATATCCTAATAGAAGACCTTGTGCTAGAAAGTTTACTTTTCTAAATTCCTGGCACCTAAGGAATTGAAGGAAAGTCTATCCTCTTCTAATGGTATTCCAAATCTTTGAGGCTCTACTTGGATAAGTTCACATATTAGAATAGCATATCTAAAGATAGTTGATCTAGGGATTATATGCTCGAGACCAAACATCGTAAGCTATCTTAGCAACTAGAATGTAAGCCTACCTCCTCAAGTCCTGAAGATTATAGGCACCTACATGAGCCATGATAGATTCCTTATCCTAATCAATCAAATGAAAATATTGATGCTTCTTCTCACTAAATCGAAGGAAATTCCTCATAATTTGATTAACTTGTAACACAAATAGAGTTGAGGGATTTAACACCAATGCACCATAAATTGGAATGCTTGAGAGGATAGATTTAGCTAAAATCAACTTACATACAAGAGATAGAAACATATCTCTCTAGAAGGACAACTTCTTCAACATTTTTCCCAAAAATCTCTTCCAACTATTAGCTAATTTCTATCTATAAAACAAAACTATCCTAGGTAGATAGCTAGGAGGAAGGCAATAGTATACTTAAAACTACACATAATATAGTAAAATCTTTCTATTGGTCACCCTACATGGAAAAGCTTGTTTTCTTCTAATTGACTTCAAGCCCTGTTAATTGACAAACTCCATCTAGCACTTGCATCACCTTTCTGGCTATAGGGATAAACGCCCAAAAAAATCATTTTTTCATCTGCATAATAAAAAGTATGAAGGTTCTAGGCAAATGGAGATGTGACATTCAACTTTCTAATTCATCTGCAAAGGTTGTCAGCAATAATAACAAAGAGCTATGATAATAAAAGGCCATATTGCTGAAGGTTTTGCCTTAGGTAAAATTACAAAGATATCTATCCATTCAAGAAAACTTGAAATCTGACTATAGAAATCATGAACTTGATCATCCCATAGAATCCTATACAAAACTTCAACTCTTGTTTGATGAAAAGCAAGACATCCTAGTTCACCTAATCATATGCTTTTGATAAAGAAAATCTTCTATTTCTAAATGTAAACCTAATGCAAAGCCTCATTTGTTGTAATGATACTATCAATAATGTTTCTCTCAAGGATGAATCCCAATATATCCACCTCTATGATATTAGATAATAAGTGCTTTAGGTGACTTACCAACATCTTAGAAAACATTTTATAAAAACTGTTGTAAAGATTGATAGGTTTGCAATCCCATGGGGATTGCACCTCCTTCTTCTTGTATGACAAGATAATAAAGATATTGTTCTAGGCTTTGGGAAAGTATCATACTAGAATCTTACTTGAATAAGACCCTTAAATTCCCTTCTAATGACATCCCAATAGGCTTTGATGCATTCAAAGTTTTAGTTGTTTAGCCAAGATGACTTGTGATTTGGTAACATAGCCACCACTGAATGAATCCTCTCTCTAGAGAGTATTCCTTGTAAGAAAGTATTATTAATAAAGGAAACCAAGTAGAGAATTATACCTTTTAGCAATCTAGGATTAACCCTCTCATTTTGATAATGTAGTATCATATAGGTTGTGAAAATAGGTAATTATAGCTTGGAGATCCTCTTGAGCATCTAGGGTGAATTTGATTAAAGACCTCTTTTGCTTTCTCCTATTTGCAATCATATAAAAGTAGGTAGAATTTTGATCTCCTTCTATTAACCACCTCTCTTTGAAATGAGGTTTCTAGTAAACCTTCTCCTAATGATCCAATGTTATCATCTACCTTTTTTCCCATCACTAGATCTTGCATAATTGAGTTCCACTCTGATAACAAATTTGCCTATCACTAAATCTAGTCCACCTTGTCTAAAGAAGCTTACATCACCAAGAGCCATGTTTGCCTATGCTTCTTGGAACAATATTGTTGAAACACTACAAATTTCTTTGATACTTTGCAAGATCTAGGACTAACCACCTCCATGCCCCAAATCCACTATAGCTCAATTTAAAAGAATTTTTTGGAAAGGTAAACATTCTGAAATTTAAAATATAATTAACAAGAATTCCTAGTTTCCCATTCATGGAGAATAGGTTTGTGATCTAAAAAACCCATGACAAGTCCTTGCCAACTGTATGGTAAGTAGTCCAACATAACTTAGGGAGAATAGTATTAACCCATACATAGCATGTTAAATATTATGGGACAAAAAAGCACTTTGGAATAATTGCAAAGATGAGGAGGATATTCAAAATAAAATGAAAATATTTGTAATGTACAAAAAATTTTGATTAAAGCTCCTCTAAATATTTCTAAAGATCCAAATATAATGAAAAATGCAAATAGCTAAATTTTATTGAAGACTCAGAAGTCATAAAAAACTATCAAGTCATAATAATCTAATTCAAATTAAGAAGATGGAATTTGTTAGAAAATGTAGATTAGTTTATTGGAAAAGATAAAGAAAGATCCCAAATGTTTTTTTAGCATCTATTTCAAAGTAAGAGAAGAATAGACCATGATTTATCTCTCTAAGATACTATAAATATTTTTTAAGCTTTGTTCATAAGGATAATAGAATAAAAGATATTTATAGCAATGGTAATACTTTATTTATTTCTTCTAAGTAAGATATAAAAAACCAAGCATAAGGAAAGGATGTTGTTGTAAATAACTTATATAAAGAAATATGTAAATAAGGCTTTTGGGATGTAATGCTATATGGAAAAAGCTAAATCTAGTTATACAAGAAGGGTAAGAAAAGAATGTGTTGATATCAACATTCCCATGCTAGCATAAGGCCATAACTTGATAAGTTTTTAACCATCGGGTCATAGTTTCATGATTTCAAGGACATTAGCTATAGTTGAAACAAATTACATGATAACTAAGGATAAGTTTGAGACATGATTTTAAACCTTTTGAATTACTAATTATTAATTGTTATTTATGATTATAATTATTCAAGACTAGTCTTGAGCAAGTAGAAACCTTCATATCTAACATACTAGATGGTTTTCTCTCTTCTTCCTCCTTATACTCATTTCCATCATATTTGGTGATGGAGCCTTGATACAAGCTTTAGACTACCTCTAATTAAAAATAGTAACTTTATTTAATTTTTTATATAAAATATTGAGGGGATTGTTGAGGGAAACTCATAAAGTATAAATATTTAACATTATTATTATTGCATATGTAACCATAAAAAGTATGCTAGAAGTTAGAACTTAAATGAAGTTTTCTATGCAAATAAAATTCTCTAACCAAGGCATGATTTTAATGAATTACTAAATTATAAAATGTTACTACTAACAAAATAAAACAATAATTTAAAGTCATGTTATTGAATATCCTTGTTATGTGTGCCCTCTAAGATCAAAAGCTCGTAGTTACATTAACATGTTTTCTACTAATCCAATGACTTTCCTCCTCATATCTCAACAATTTGATGTTACGATTTCCCAATCTTGATTACAATATCATCCAACCACAGTAGCAATCTGAGATCAAACATCTTTTCAAACAATGATAGACCTAGACTTTTACAGTTTACATGATTTGAAGATTTTATCTATATTTTACATTTGTTTACACTTTTTCTCTGTCTTCCAAAATGTTCAAAAATATTTTAAAAGACATCAAATATACTATATTACTAAGCATGGTACTTATGGTACATAAGTAGACCTGCATATAACTCCTAACATTAATTATTTTTACAGCAATATTCATCACCTTAAGGAACAGAAGTGCACTTAACTTTGTTAAAAACACTTAGATAATTTAGTTTACAATAAATAATCTTAAAAATACTTAAACATTTCTTTGAAAAACATCAACCAAAAGGTTCTTGACAAGCAAGTGTCAATTCAAATTCCAAGCTCGGATGGTGAAATGAAACAAAGGTGTCAACTGTAAGCATAAATTGTACAACTTAATAGCCTCTGGAATGTTTGAGGAAGAGTTCTCGTGAGTAACAATGATCATGGCCAAGGCCATCAAGGTTCAGTTTGTGATAGATGATGTCTTGGGCATCCCTGGGCAAAGCTACCCTTCTCACCCAAGCCTTCACCAATTTGGACTCTGCTATGTTGCCCAGAGCCATAAAAAGATGCTTCAAGTTCATTATGAGGAGTCACAGGCAATTGATTCAGCATCACAACGATGTCATACAAGGTGGCCCTGATACACAACTTTTACTCAAAACCCAATGGACAAGTCAAGTAGAGGCTTTTCTAAAAGAGGTGAAATGGATGCAAAGGGGCTATTTACTGGGATGGGAGGAATACTTGAACACTGAAGTGTGAGCATTAGCTTGTATCTGCTCTTTAGCATTGCTAGATTCCTTGTGGACAGTGAACATGATGTTCCATGTAAAAATAGTGACAACCATGAAATTCCAGAATTGCAAAGATGGTATCCAGTTAGAGTGAGAATACACAATGTCATCCATGACTTTGAGTCAAGAGAAGACAACAGTGAAGCCGTGTTGGCAACAGAATGTTTGATAAAAGATGAGAGAATCAACTGGGATAGCCAGAATTAAGACACAGGGTGATGGAGTGCATAAGAAAGCTTAATAAGCTCTATCAAAGCAGTGCATGGAGAGGAAGCATGGTCCAACATCCAAGCAATGAAATTGGCTTTTAAAATCACTCGTACCCTCCACTTCATGTATCATCATGACAATGGCTTTTCCCTTTGCAATACAATGCTGTAAATTAGGCTCGAGGAAAAAAGCTTCGGCAAGTCTCTAAAATCGTGTCCTCGTCATAAACGATGGCTAGCCTGTCGTATCCATGATTATTTCCTTTTTCTAACTATAGTTACCAGGGCTATTATTAATAGTAATTAGTTATCCGTGTGGTAATTCTAGGAATGTGTTGTTTTTGGAATTGGGAAAATTAGCCATTCCTTGATTTCGGGCAAACCACAACCAGAAACAGAGCAACAGTGTTATCACTTGGGTGCCAAAAACTTGCAGAGAATCTTCGTCATGCTCAGCGAAACTTGACAGGGAAACAAGCGGCATACTGTGAAAAACTATGAAACAATCAAGACGCACGGTAAAAAACAGCCAAAAAAGTGACATGCATGACGAAAAATAGAGAAACAACCAGCATGCACAGCTGGTGCTTGTCGCTGGGTTTGGCAGCATTTCCAGCCATTGTCATCACAATAGGAGCCCTCTTCCTGCCCAACATTCCCAACAATTTGATTAAGCACAACCATCAAGAAAAAGTGTTGAAACACATCTATGGCATAATCAAACAAGGTGGACAAGGAGCTCGTTGATTTGGTTGCAGCCTATGAAGTTTCAAAGCCAATATCAGCATCTATGGCACAATATCCTAAAGACAAGGAATAAAGTTCATCTCATCATGTTTATCTTCGTTCCTCTATCCACGTAGCTGACCGGTATCAATTTTATCATGCTCTATGCGCTGGGTGTCTTTAAGATTATCAGCTTTAGTAACAATGCTTGGATTGAAATTTGGGGTGGTTGGAGAGGGCACCATCTCCAAGAGTGTGTCTAGTTTCATGCTAGCCTTGATCTCCACGTTGTATAATTTGCTATGCATGAAAAAAATTCAATTCATGGAAGTGAGGAATCAAGGA
The DNA here is from genome assembly GCA_015680685.1 of Gnetum montanum. Classification (NCBI taxonomy): domain Eukaryota; kingdom Viridiplantae; phylum Streptophyta; class Gnetopsida; order Gnetales; family Gnetaceae; genus Gnetum; species Gnetum montanum. The sequence goes on from MNCI01028159.1 coordinate 53,517, forward strand.
TTCGTGATTAGGAACATGCTTGGGTACGTGTGCCTCAAGAAAATGTGGGGACAGGTTCGTAGTGGTCTTGATTTAATGCACTTTTGTACATGGCCCCAGAATCCAGTTCATAAAATTTATTGGGAATTGTGAACCTCTGACACATTTAATTTGCATGGTCATAATGTCTACTGAGATAGGTTGTTCTCAGCAAAATCTTTCCTCTTTCCTCTTGAGACCTGTCCTGAAGGCCAGGCCATCAATGTGTCTAAAAACATGCCCTTGATACTTTTAGTTGCCTAGTTCTTCCTCATAACTCTCTACCAACTTAGTTTGAGCTCTTCTTCCCCTTCCCTTCTTCATTTTTGCCATGAGCACCTTCATCATCCTGCTACCAACTAAGATGAGGAATGTACTCATCCAAGAAATGATGTTTCTCCAAATGAAGCATTGGTTTTGGAAGAAATATTTCACTATGATAATGGCGACAACACTCCCTCTACTAAGCAAGTTCAAAATGAAGACCTATGATGTTTCTCACTATTTCATGCTGAAAAATTTTTGTTCTTATTATATTTTTCTTTTCTTCTTCCTTGCATGTTGTTCATTTCTGATGAGTGGCGAGGTACACCTACACTTAACCATATGAATACGAGCGTTCATGCACGATTCGGTCGAACTCTGCAGACAAACTAGTTGTGGTATCTAGATAGTTACACGTTGATCGCAGTTTGTTGTCTACCCACCTGGACTAGTATTTACTTGGTCACGTATGGTTTAGTCTAGAGTGAGGTGTATGATATGACTTCTAACACTAGGCTACTCCTATAAACAATAGAAAATAATCTAGATTAAACTAATAAGCAATAGAAAATGAAGTCTATGCTAGCCTAAGCGTGATGAGCATCCATCCTTAATCATCTGTGCACATCTTGGACCTCATGTACTACTTCTAGGATTACCAAGCACATATTACTTGAGCGCTTCTAGATACGCTACTAGGTTACCAAGTAGTTACACTTAAATGTTCATGATTAAGTCGTACTCATTCCACATTTAACAATAGGGATAGTAAATGATGGTAAAGAAATATTAATTAAGAAAATAATAAATAACAATAATAATTAAANCTGTACAATTACAATCATCACACTGTAGGCATGCACTGGGGAAAGAATTGAAATTGACTAAAAACTAACAAAAAGACTCTACTCTAAGACTTGGAAAAAATTCCACCTTTCTTGTGCACCTGAATGTGTATTTATAGGCTTACACAGGAATCACGATATTGTGTATTCAATATCGTTATCCAAGCCACGATATCATGTACCTGATAGCAAGGATCCGATGTTAGGGCCTTGCAAACCACGATTCATTATACCCCAACGACTGAATAACAACTCATCCTCGAGTTAGAAAAAATAAGAATTACTTCAATTGATTACACAGTGGATAGGTATGGTATTATTCACTAACTAGGGATTACTCATGCCACAGTGTGGGATTGAACAAAACAAAATTGAGACATAGACATAGAATTACAAAAAGAAAAATTGGTTAGAACTCATGTGGTTCCTGGTGGTGGTGGCTCCTCCATGGGTCTCTTCCCCTTATCTGATGCTCTAGATTTTAGAAATGGATGTCTCTAAAGGAGTGCCTAGAGCTTTTCTTCTTTGGTTCAAGGATCCTATGTTGTCCATGCTAATGCTCCAATGTTTGATGGAGTTAGCACCTCCCATGGACATGGTAGTTGCGAAAACATTTGATTGGCCTTAACGTACCAAGCCGCAAATAGTTGTCATTCCTCTTCATAGGCTGTAGCTTTATTCTTGCATTCTTGGTAGTCTATGAGCCATCAAGCCAAATCTACCACGACATCCTTCTATCCTTGGTAGCTAGTTTTAACCACCTCTAATTCAGAATCTGCCACTTCTAAGTTCTACAATGTCTTCTTGCATTCAACAAATTTTGTTTCATACTTTGCATAGGTTTTTGCTACCTACTTTTCCAATTTTGTTCTTAGGTGTCCTGCTATCAACATGGCCAAGTTAGCATACCGTAGGTTTGCCAACTCGATGTACTCTATAAGGTCTTGTATCTGCAAGTCCCAGATTTTTAGTTTAGCTTGGTGGATGAAGGCATAAGTATCCAATATGGCCCGCTAATCAACATTCTGAGCACTGAGTGTGTTAATGTGGGCTTTGGCCATATAGATTTCTTTCTCAATCACTTTCTTGTACATCCCCACCTGATCTCTGAAATATTCTTTAAGTTTTTCATGTTGCTTAGCCTCATTCTATCATGCACTTATTTCAATCATTGTCTTTTGGTGGATTACACATACCTCCTTCATTGAGAGAGTTTTATTTTCTCTGGCTAAGTGCATCATATCCTAGTTGACCCTTATTAATTTTTCTCACAATTGCCGAAAATTTTCCTTGAGAACATTTTTTTATTTTCCTACTATGGTCAACCAGAGATTTTCGATGGTGAAACATTTATTTTCTTCTTGTGAGGCCTTGAGTGCTTTAGCATGTGCATACATTTGAGCTTGTGCCTTGGAAGCATCCCAATAAGCCTTCTCTTTTTCCTTCACCACTCTTTTATTCCTTTCTAACAATTTATTCAGTTGCTCTATGCAAAAAGATTCTAGCTGGTCTGTAGGGATCAATTGGGATGGATCCTAGTATGCAACTTGTAGGGTGACAAGCTTTTCTTGGAGTTTTTCTAACTCCTCCTTTGCATGCTTATCTCTGACCTTTTCCATGACCAGCTTCCCTTTTGTGCAGATGAGGTCTGACTAAGTTGTTGTGACATCTTGAGGGAAGTTAAACAAGGACGTTATCAATTGTCCTATCTATAGCAACCAATCTAGAACATCCTCGTGATCCGTAGGAGTCATTGAGGGACCAACCAAAGTTTGAGCATTGCATGCTCTTGTAAAATATTTTAGTAGCACAATAGGGACATTAAATGATTCCTTGATATGGTTTGTGACCATTTCTACTACTCTTACTACATCTTGATGCTGCATGATCACTACTGTGGTGCCTGCACCAGTTTTTAATTACACCTAAAAAGATGCAGCGTTTTCAAAGATCTATTGTGACTAGTGTGGTTTCCCTCCTCTTGTTTGAATAAACACCTCACCTTGTGCATGATGAATTGAGACCATGGGTAGTATGACATCATTAATGATCCTGAAGAGATTGGCTTCGTCACAACTTCCCCAATTGACCATTTTAGTGATGGCCTTCAGATGGATCATTGACCATCGATAGTCCTATGGAGAAGGTGGTGGCTAGTGTTGCTAGCCTGTAGGTTGTGTGTTGGGCCTCGCTTCCTATTGTTGACTAGGCATTGTGTCTAGAATTTGGCTGGTCCCTGTAGTTTGAGGTGTAGTGGGCTCAGCCACTTGCTCTTGTTCTAGCTCCAATGTCTCACTAGTATTTTTCCTTGGAGCTAGTGGTTTTAGTAATTTAGTAAATGAAGCACTTTGGGCATTTCTGGGGACATTATTGATGTGCCCCAGAATTTCAACATGTCGACACAGCTTCCTAATGAGATAGGGGAAGGGCAATGCGAACTTCCCCATCTTACATTCTTCAAACCATCTCAAAATTTCTGTAAGATATAGATGGGGTAGGTTGGCATTAACCTTGCCCATCAAGATGGCACTTCTGCTAGCCACATATGTGAAAATTCTATTTAAACCTTTTATTTGGAAAATGTGATATGTGTCGATTTTGAAGTAGATTCTCTCTTCAAGTGTAAGCTCTCTATATGCTTCATCTTCATTGTCATACGCTCTTTTCAACCATATCTTTTATGCATCAACATTAGAACGAGAATCAGAGCATTGATGAGCAAGTTATGAATGTTTGAATGAAAGGTGCATAAGCTAGAAAATTCATGGAAGAAAATTTCAACAACTCCCCTCACATGAATAGTGAAAAATGACATTGACGTGCACTGATGGGGGGGGGGGCATCTATATATATATATTTTATAGATGTGATATCACATACCCAATAGCACGAACTTGATATCATGTCCTATTCAAAATAGGATACTTGGAAAAATTGATGAATTTTTGAACTTCCAAGGCCAAAAATGAAGGAGTTAAGGTTAATTTGGAAGATCTAGGATAACGTCAAAGAGACCTAAAGGTACCAAAAATGTAATGAAGTGGAATTGGATAATGATATTCATGAAGATGATGAGGAAAAACGACATGCTGTGGGGCATAGGAACGTTTGAATTTAAGATGATGATAAAAGGAAAGATAATTCTAGCAATGCAATACTTGGAGGATGTAAGATGATGTGGTAATGTGCAAAAGGTGTAAATTACAAAATTTACACAAGTGGGTCCTCCTCAAAGCAGGTTCCTACCTATCATGCCCTTACGTAACCACACTTGAAAATATCTGTAGGCACTAAAAGGGTTAAATGCAATCCACACCAGTTCCACAAAACACACATATGTAGATACCACTGTGATGAGGTATGAATTCAATGCTACACAAGACAAAAGTCAAAAATACATGAACAACGAGATGAGGCGAATCATAGAAGGGATTGTAGAAATCGGAACATGAGGTAACTAACCAAGGCATAATGAATCTTGAGTGTAGGATGTGATTAATGTGTCATTAGCCCATCGCTCCAAAATTAAGACCATGTCCATTCATCCAATCAATGACATCGCGTTGTTTCATCCAATAATGGACAACCATAAGAGCACCATGATAGCAAGGCATACGATCACTTGGTGTTTTGTCCAACGGAGGAGTGATTTGGAATTTCTCTGTGACACATTTTTTCTTGATCTTTTCTTTGTGTTTTTCTTCATTTCTTTGTTTTTCTTTTTCTAGCTGCTTTGGCACTTTGTTCTTTCCAATAGTGAACTAGAGAAGCCACCAACCTTCAGGCATGGGTGCATGTCTTTCCAGTGGGACACCCAGAACAACATTGAGGTTCTTTATTGAGTGCCTTCATTACTCTTACTTCCATTTTTTGTTAGATCTACAAGGATCTTAGTACAACTAAGCTCCATGATAGCACTTACAGATGTCACCAAAAATAATGCACAAGTCCCCTTGATCTCACACGCTAGCCATTCCTTCTTAGTCCATCATTCTTCACTCTAGGCATAATGAGTACAAAATTACTTTAAGTTTTAATGATGATAAGAATATCATTGTACCTAGAGTAGAACCTCTTATTAATAGAATGGGTGGGTGGATGTTGTGGGCTCATTGTCCAAATAATTAATCACCTGAGACTTGATAACATAGAACAACACCTCAACTGATGAGTCACATGAGTATTTTATTCACTGATGAGATTACCCTCAAAAAGATAAAACAATAATTTAAAAAATGAAGAACTGAAAAATAAAAAATTGTAAAATCAAAGAAATAGAAAAACATTTACTAATTTTCCTTGTTAGAATGGATGATATCCCCCATAACTAATCCTCTAAGTATGGCTAGAATTAATAAATGAAAAATTTGGATCTAGGCATGTTGGAAAATATTGGGATCTAGTCATATCCAAACCATTGGGGTTCACACACTTGGTTAAAGGTGGCATAGTGGGGCAAATTATAAGATGTGGTCATGTAATAAGGAGTTGACCCACTATGGCACCTGTGACTATCATATGGTATGCAAGGATCAATATGTCTTCCTATGTGGTTATATTCATTAGGCCACATGGTTGTTAGAGCATTAATTGATGGCCTAGATAGAGTGACAGGAGATGTTGAGTTTGAGGGAGAAGATGCATCATAGTGTTAGACTTGTGCTGAGTTGGAGGATGCAATGGTTTTGAAATCGTGATGTTTCTTTCTACGAGCATGCCTAAAGAAAGGACGCTTTTGAAGTTGTGGAGGATTCCCACTGCTGTTGATAGTAGCAACATAAGTAACATTCATGGGTTGGTGCTATGCTGTAAAACCTTTTGGCACAATTAGTGGTGATATAAAAGGAGGTGAATGATGAGAATATTGAGGGTGAGGAGAAGTGTAAGGAACATGAGATGGTGATCTTGTTGGAGAGGACATGGGTTGATAGTACTCAAGAGAATGATAACAATGTGGTGAAATAGAGGATATTAACATAGTTGGGGAAATAGAATGCTAAACATAATAAGCGCTTGGGTCCAGATGGTATGAAGGGTGTGACCAATTTGATAGTGGCCTCTCCCACACTAGGGTTTTTGCCACTATGGTTGAATCTGGTATCTCTATACAAAATTTGGATGTAACATTCCTCCCCAATGCTCATGTAAATGTAACAAGATTGGGCATTGGCCTTTCGGGTGATCATACAGGAAAATGTCACATTGGTACGTATGATTTGTAGTTGAGTGCCTATCCTTATTTTCTTCAACCCTTTCTTTTGATTGTCTAGTGGTGTCCTATCCTGTTGCTTGATTTGGCATGGTTTCACCTCTAATAATGTTGGTATATTCTCTACATTTTTCATGTAGCTATTCCATCATCTTATTGATCCTTGTCTCAATTTCATCTAGTGATTGTAGTATTGGCAAAGATCATTTCACCTTCTCGAGGTGAGTCGATCTCTCCTCTTTATGATTATGGACCTTTGTTACTTTAAGAGTTTGGTCTTGTTGAGATTTTTCAATATTCTCCCATTTGGCTATTTTTCCTGTTTCTTTTGCTACCCGCTTAATAAGGTCTTGGAATTGATGGGTTCATAGTTCATATAGTTGACCTAGGGCATACATCCCTAGGGTCTCCCTTGTTTCATTATGGATCCCATTCATGATGTGATAAATTAGCCTTTCCTCAAAGAATCCATGGCCTGGGCATTTATTTAACAAAGAGTAATATCTTTCTAAGGCCATGTCCAAGGGTTCATGTTGCGCTTGTTTCCACTCTTGGATTTGTCTTCTCAAGGCTGACACTCTTGGATAGGTTTGATATCTTTCATTAAATAGTTCTACCATTATCGGCCAACATTGAATTGATTTTGGTTTTAAAGACCTATACCATACTTTTGCTCAGCCAACAAGTGTCATAGGAAAGAGCTTAAGTCTTTTCCATCCATTATCAATGTTGTTCCATACATAAGCATTGTAGAAGGCTTGTAAATGATGTTACGAATCTAAATCATAGCCTCCTAAAAACTTGGGAAAGTTATTTAAATCAAGCCTAGGTAGACGACTTTCTTTGCAATGCCTGTGGGATATTCAAACAACCTCTTGTATATGCATTAAGCTTTTAGTGGCTAGCAGGGGTTCATTGTCACTAGGTAGGTTATGAATTTGTGAGTTGGGATGATGTTGTTTTCATTTATGTACATAGGAGACCCCTTCATAAGATTGAGTACTACAAACTTTGTCTTCATCATAAATTTCGTTGGTTCTCCAATGAATTGCCTCACTAGGTATTGTGTTATCATAGTCTTGTGAGAGAGACATTGTTGTGAATCGTGTGTGACTTAATTGAAATTAATTTCTTTTCTAAAAGATATATCGTTAATACTTTATTTATCATAGTCTTGTGTGAGAGACATTGTTAAGACATTGTTTGTGAAGGATATATGTTTTTAATTAATAATGTGTGTGGCTTAAAATATTAATATTTCCTAAAAGATTAATCATTAGGTATTTTACAGTGATTTTTAAAAATATAACTAATCTAGTTCACTATCACCATCCTCGTCAAGGATACCAATGATGAGTAATAGGTAGTCTCTATGCCTAACCATATGAATTATAAGTACTCATGCATAATCTAGTCAAATTCGATGGATGGGACTATTATAGTACCTAGATAATTAAGCATTGATCGTAGGTCATTATCTTTCCACTTGCACTAGTGGTAGGTTTATTACACATGGTTTAGTCCAAAGTAAGACATATGATTATTGATGTTGTGCGACTATAGCTAAGCTAGATAAAATCATGGAAATTAATTATTTAATCTAATTATAGTAAAAATAAATCTAAAACTATCCTAAGTGCAATGAGTGCTTGTTCTTATCTTACTGTACATATTCTCAACTCATTTACCCACTGCTAAGATTACCAAGTATTATGCTACTAGGCAAACTAAGCAATAAATCTATTAGGATTACCAAGGGAATACATGCTTATGCTTAAATAGGTCATGCTTCTTTCACCAATTGATTAAAATATATGGAAATGTAAATATTAACTATGTACATAGAAATTAAATTTCATTAAAAGTAAATCTATTCTAAGTCAAAGTGCTGCAATAAATATGAATAAATCTTGATCTTATTACCATTTATTGAAAGTTAGATACAATGCTACTTGAATGAGATACTATACAGTTGACTCAATTCCATGTTGTGGGTACTCATTGACTATTTGTTATGATTACAAAATAAAATTGAAAGAGTTTGGCTATACTCTTGACTCAATGTTTCTATATACACAATGGGTGCTCACATATTTATAAGCAAATATAGGATTTACATCAACAGGAATGTGTTAACTCATTTGGCTATGTTAACAAGGATGCATCAACATAGTTAAGTTATAGTAGATACAATATAACATCTACAATATTGTAGATGTGATGTAGAATCCATGATGTAGAAGCCAACTAAGACACATGAACGGGGATGCTACAACATAGATGCAATATAGCATCTACAATATTTTAGTTAATTGATACACTTGATAAAATGATGCTTCATCATATCCCTTCATTAAATTGGGTAACTACATTACTCAAAGATTTATGAGTGATATGAAGGTATTTCTTGCTTTAAAAACAAACATATAAAAGAATCTATTCGAGTTTGGAATATCTAAAAATAATTGTATCATGGCATTATTTAATCTAGTGTTCAAAATGGATGTATTATATAGGATTTTACTCTATCAAATAAATACTACAAACATATAGAAGAAATTTAGAAGCATTTTTTAGTTGATGAATTTAAAGTGAAAACACAAACACAATATGATATTATGCTTCTTCAAGTAAAGATAATATTGTAAAGGGTAAATCTATTTATGAGTTTATAGGCTATACTCATAATCTTTTTGCATCTTCGTTGGATAAATATTTCAAAAAAATGATGATGGAAATCCATCTTAAATGATGGCTTCATGAGGAAACTATATGACTTAATAAATATAACATTTAAGAGTACATTATTTATTATGATTAATGAATCAAGTTGGGTTTCATCAACAGGCATGCATTGATGCATCTTTGTTGACGCATGAGTCGATGCATTGATGTAGCATCTATTTCTACATATATAAATGCATGTACTAAATGCATTTATGACACTATGAAGTTAGTAGTATAATGAAGTTCTTGTAGTTTCATTTCATAAGAGTTAGAATATTTTCTAAGTGCTCATAGTAGGACTTCAAGGATTGTACGGATCCTTATTCGAGCACCAATGTACTTGAAGATCTTGATGTGATGACCATAAAGATGATATTCCTGAAATTCCTTGCAGCACTTAGAATAGATCAATGTTTACTTTTATGCACTTTATTATTCATGCACTTTACATCCATGTTATTAATTAATTAATGTGCTTAATTAATATAAATAAGTACAACCACCTTGAGTTTATTTTTAACGCTTGGTAATCCTAGCAGTGTTATTGCTTGGTATGTCCAATAGCATAACACTTGGTAACCTAGTAGCGGCATAACTAGTTTAAGATGTGTATAGAAGGTGGACTTAGATACTTATATTAGGAATTAGACTAAGGTGTTAAATATTTACTTAGCTTAGTATATAATTAATTGCTTTATCTCACACTTAAGATAATTAAAATAAAATATAAAAATTCATACAAATCATGTGCCTTGGCTTACACTTAACTACGTACTTGCACCTACACAAGTGAAGCCAAAAAGATAACAATCACATCATTAGGTTACTACCCTTGATATTATGTATTTGGAGAGTTAAAGTCTATGAAATTCAATCAAATCACTAGTGTGATACTTGTGACTCATATAGTTGGGCGTCACAGATACTCACCATCTCTAAATGTCAAAGACACGGTAGGTGCTCACATATTTATATGCAAATATAAGCATTACATCAATAGAGATGTTTTAATGCATTTAGCAGCATCGATAGCAATGTGTCGATGAGGATGCCTCAACAAAGAGTATTGACAAGGATCGGTCTATGGGCCTATGTCAATGCATGTAAGATGCATTGACTATTAATGCATCTATGCATATTCATCCACACATATGCATCGATACATCTAAGATGCATCGATGGAGATGCATTGACTAAGTTTCCTAACATATCATGTTTGATCATACCCTCATGACTAACTAAAAACTTGTCCTCAAGTTATATGTAAATGAATGAAGTTTTATTACAGAAATTATGGGGTAACCAAGAATAGATTAGGTATCATTACAAAATTGGAGTGCCACATTATAAAATTTTATTCAAGTTGATGTATTACAAAATGACAAAGAGACATTAAAGTTTACAAAATTATAGAGGTCTTCAAAAAATTTGTCAAAGATGAATCTTTTTATTTTCTCTAGCAGTGGTAGACATTTCAACCTTGATTATTATGTTGATGCTTCTCTTTTTATATAGAAGATTCTTAAAGGATAGACTAAAATTTCTTCTCATTGTCCCATGGATCCAACAAACAAATGATGTTTTAGCTTTAAGCCTTGTATATGGTACTATTTGTCCATGGACATATCTTCCTTTATCCTTTTCATAGCCTCTTTTCATTGCCTTGAAAAAGACCTTCAATCTTAGGCTTTCCTTTTAGGATCACCTGTAATCACCAAAGGATCAACATTAGTTTTGGTAAATTTTCCTTAATAATTAACCCTTTTTGGATTCCTTAGGCTAAAATACAAAAAAATATTAGCATTTAAGCACAAGATGATGACAAAGTACTATTTCCAAGGTTATGAGGTAACTAAAATCATCAAGTTGTTCACATTATTTTGATTATTATTACTATTAGTTACCATAATGTTTGAAAATGGGGAGTTAGAAAAATTTCAAAAATGATATCCTTAAACCCTCCATGATAAATAAGCTTAACCGTGGAAGTGCACAAGTTTTTGAATAATTAAAACCAAAATTCTGGCTCACAAGATGACCAAGGAATATTGAATTTGAAGGATATTTTAATAAAAAATTAGTAAAAATGTAAAATTTATGTGAAGTAGAGCCAGAATCATGCATAAATTCAGAGAAGCCATCAATGATGTTCTTGAAGATGTGAGGTTTGGTTTAAAGCCATGATCAATAAAAGTTATGTAAGTGGATCCTTCCCAAAGTAGGTTCTTACTTTAATGCCCTTACATAACCACTTCTATAGATGTTTGTGGGCATCTTAGAAGTTAAATGTAGATCATGCTTTTGTTCTAAATGACACACAACTACTTTGGTTAGGATCTTGTACTATACTATACAAAATAATTAGACCCATAATTGCATGTAGTAGTGAGGTGAATAATGGGATGAGAAGGAATTGCAAAGATTGAGATGTAATGTACTTAACCATGCCTACAATAGGTTTTTGTGTTAATTGTGATTAAAATGACCATCATACCTATCCATCCAAGTTTTAGACCATGTCTATATCATTAGTAGTGGTCTCATATTAATGTGTTTCCTCCTATCTACCATCATGAGTCCACAACAACCATAGAGAATGAACATCACTCCAAAAAGAAAAGAAAGAAGAAGAAGGAAGGAATTAAGGGTCTTAGTTAGAGGGATGCCTTAAGGCATGGGTAACATGTCTTTCAAGCTCCATAACTAGTGCTTGTAGCCCATTGTTATATCTAAGAGGTGTGATTTGAATTCCTATTATTTTTTCTTTTCTCCTCTCTCTCTCTCTCTCTCTCTCTCTCTCTCTCTCTCCTCTCTTTTATACTCTTTNTCTTTCTCTTTTTTTTTTTCATGAGAACCATACCATGTAAAGACATGCTTCTTGTTTATCAGTTGATGATAGGAGTGATGATACATTTCTAGAGAAGTCATAAACCACAAGAAGAAATTTAATAAGAGAACCCACAAATCCCCTTGAGATAACATCTATTTCTATTCCCACTTGGTATTTTCCCCTTTCTTTAGTTTCATGTGAGAAGAACCATATTACTTTCATGATAGATATTTCTTATTTATAGAACTAGAGGGATGGATGATGTGGTCTCACTACTTTACACAATTGTTTACCCAATCATCTTAATATCATAGGACAAAAATGCAACACATCATGTTGACTTTTCCATCATGATTAACAACATTGTTATTAACAATGACATAGTAGAAAATTATATAAAAATGAAAAATAACAAGAAATGGTAAACATATTAAGAATTGGAAAATTTTGAAAAAATAGGAAAATGATCAAAAATTGTAAAATAAAAAAGGGAAATTGCACTCATTAGTTCTTAATTCAAGATGTGGCATCTCCCCAATGACTAAGCTCATGGGTTAGCATTCAAAAAATGGACCATACATTTCCTTGGTTATACATCATAAGTTTTCCATTTATCATCTTTAATGATTCATGTTCTCACTTAGTAGCACATTTAATGTTGATGATAATCACACTTTGATCATTTGGGGAATATCTTTAGCTAAACTAGAAAGTGTTTTCTTTTTAGGACATCTAGAAATGTTTCCTTGTTTAATTCCTATTTTAGTTCTTATGTCTCCTTGTTTAGCATCTTCTTTTGGTGTATAGTCAGAGTGTAATATGTTGTTCTCTAAGTTCTATATTTGATCCATTTTCTTAGAATAAGAACTAATAAGTGGATTGGATATTTCCATGCATCTTTTCAACTATCTTGTATTCTCATCTTTGAGCCACTAGGTGTCTTTTGGTTTAGTGGCTACTATGTAGACTTGGTTTTGCACATACACTTGTTAACTTTGTTGTGGATTATTATAATGATCATGTTAATACTTTGAAGTTTTAGCTCACAACTACACCCTTTATCATTATTATTAAGGAATGGATTTTCTATCTCTCGAAAATGATAGGTTCATATTTTATGTTTTGTGTCAGAGTGGTAATGGTTGTTGGCTTTTACATACGATTAGGAGACATTATTTTTTTGAGGAAGTAGGTTCCACCAAATTGTTCTTGTGTTAGTTCTGATGAGTTAGTAGGTCTACTAGTTTTATTTACATGTGTGCAAACTATCGTAAAGAAAGAATGTTTTGGAGATTTCTATTGAGATAAATTGAGTGGCATTCTTTTGTTAAGACTATGGTGCCAATCCTTCCTACATTGTTAGTGGTGACATATGTTGGAGGGAAGCATGAGAGTATCGAGAATGTGATGGATGATAAGAGGCATGAGATGGTGATCCCATAGGAGATGTTGTGGGTTGATGGTATTCAAGGGAGTAGTAGTAGTGATTTGAGGTAGAGGAAGTAAACCATTTGGAGAAATAGATTGTTGAGCATACTATCCATAAGCATTCAACTGGCTATAAGGGTATTGTTGGTTTGTTTATGGCATCCCCCACAACTATGGGTTTTGCCATTATGGTTTATATTGGTCTTGATGTTGATAAGAAGTCTCACTAGGATAGTGCTATTGGTTATATAACTATCTGTAATTATCATGTGGATAAGGTAATCTCCTAGGCATTTGGTCTTTTATGAACTTAGGATTCAAAGAAAAAGCCTCAAACTCTTATAGATGTAACATAACTTGGCAATAGTTCTTTATATGTTCATATGGATTGATGTCGCATCAATTATCCCCCTATGTATTTGAGTCTATAACCTCTTCTACTATAGCTAATTTTCCCTTTTGCCCATAAGTATCCTTACCTATTTTCTTATGCTTTTTCCTCTTATTATTTAGATCACTTCATCCTTTTTGCTTTACCTTCTTCTCTACAATTTTCAAGTTGGTTGTAACATTTTCATTCATCAACTCCCACATATTATCTACCCTTGCTTCAATCTCAATGATAAACTTTTGTATTACTAGGGTTTTATGTGAAATTAACTCATCAAGAGCTACCTATTTTTCTTAAAGAGTTGGATCCTAATTATATTTCTCTAAACTCTTCCTTTTACATAACTCTCCTTCTTTTGCCATCTATTTAACTAGCCTTTGTATATAATAGGCTCTTACTTTGGATAATCATCCTTGGGCATAAATCTCAAAGGTCTTCCTCATTTCATTATGAAGCCCATATATGATGTGGAGAAGCTACTCTTTTTGAGAAAATTCATGGCTTGGACATCTATGTAGTATAGAATAGTATCTGTCCAGGGCTACATCCAAGGATTCATAATTTTCTTGCTTCTATCCTTGGAATTATTTTATTAGATTGAACACTCTTTCATAGGTTTAGTATTTTTTGTTAAAAAGCTTAAGCACTGTGAACCACTGATGGACTAAATTTGGTTCCAATGATATACCAACTTTCATCTTCTTCTATTAGTGTCCTATGGAAGAGCTTAAACTTTTTCCACCTACTTTCAATATTTTATAAGGTGTAGGCATCATGGAAGGCTTGTAAATGATGTACGAGATTAGAATTATAGCCTCCCTTAAATTTAGGAATGTTAGTCATATCAAGCCATTTCATGCAGCTTTCCCCTTGATGCCTATGAGGTATTTGAACTACCTTCCTAATTTGTATCATGCTACTAGTATCCAACAAGGGTTCATTTTCATTAGACATGTCATGATGATAATCTCTATTTTTTTGTAATGATCTCATCTATGCTCACTTTGATGTCTTTCATCTTGCCTTTTTGTCCTATTTCTATCTCCATCTTGACTCCTTAGTAGAGCTTTATCTCTATACCTACATTCATCTTCATCAAAACTAGATGTTGAAGATGAAGAGGAAGATGATCAACTAGAAGAATTACCATGGCTTCTATATCTCCTCCTATGGTCCATAGGTTTATCTCTTCAAGGTTTGGAGGAGTTCCTAGACCCTGAGGCCATCCTTGTTTCATCCCCTCTAGGGTTGTCGACATCAATTTTCGAATGTAGTAAAGGTCTAAATGAGCATATGAAATCCCTATGTTTAATAATTCACTTTAATTCTCTGCAATATAGATCCTACCATTTTTTCTACTAGTGCTCTCATCATGTAATGGATTATTAGTTCTATGGAAAGCACACATGTTTTTAATTAATAATGTGTGTGACTTAAAATATTAATATTTTCAAAAAGATAAATGATTAATACTTTTATAGTGATCATTTATAATATAACTAATATAGATAACTACCACCATCACTGACAATGACACCAATGATGAGTAGAGGGTACCCCATACATCCAACCATGCAAATCATAATCATTCATGTGCAATCTAATCAAATTCCATGGATGAGAATAGTGTGGTATCTATATTTTTAAGCATTGATCACAAGTCATTATCTTCTCACTTAGACTAGTGATAGTTTGGTCATGTATGATTTAGTCCAAAGTAAGGCATATTATTAATGATGTTATGTGGCCCTTAACTAATTGAATAATCATGTAGAAATTAATTATTTAAACTAATTAATAATAAGAAGATAAATCCTATAGTATTCTAAGGATGATGAGTGTCCATTCCCAGCTTTCCATACATGTCCTAAATTCACATATCCACTTCTGGTATTACCAAGCAAATATGTGTTTACACTCAAAACTAGTTACACTTATTCCTTCAATTGATTAATGTGCATTGAAATGTAAATGTTAACTAAGTACATAGAAAATAAATTACATTGGAAGTAAATATATTCTAATTCAAAGTGCTACAATGAATATGAATCAATCTTGATCTTATTATCCTTCATGGAATGTGTCCAGGTACAATGTCACTCAAATAAGTCTCCATAAAATTGACTCAAATACACACTACGAGCACTCACTAACTATTCTTTAGGATTACAAAATAAAATTGTAAGAGCATAGCTACACTATTGACTAAATGATGTCAAATACATAGTAGATGCTTGCATATTTATAGGAAAATATAAACATTATATCAATAGAGATGCATTGATACATTTATTCATGTTGATGGGAATGCATCGACAAGGATGCATCAATAGGGATGCATCAACACATCTAAGATTTTTGTGATTCTTTAGAATGGTGAGTGGTCTGTGGGGATGTTGTTATACCTTGGAGGATGAAATGGTCTAATTTGATGCTACAAAGTCATTGTAAGTGGATGGTCTTGATTCAGACTAAGGAAGGAATTTCTAAGGTCATATTAATCACATCTTCCGTAAGGGACTTTATGTGATCATAATGTAGAACTCCATTCCATACTCTCTTTCTCTCATCTATCAATTCTTTCCATATACCACCTCATTGCCTCTTCTCATGAATGTGTCGATGGGTTCATTTGGTAAATGGTTGAAATTCTCTGATGATTTCTTTAGTGATTTTGGTTCTAACAATTTACAATCATTAATCATCCTTGGGGTCCACAGACTCCTTGGTTTGAGGGCATGCAATGGCATTAAGGGCATAAGCCTACTATGGGTAGGACCCACTTGTATACTCCTTGGTTAGGATGGTTAAGCTCCTTATCCCTTAGCCATTTTACTTTCAAACCTTATGTTTTCCACTACGATGTATCTAGTTTTTTCATTTATCTCACATAAATTTAGTAAGAAATCTCCATTTGATACATATTTCTAGCCCTCTTCAACCATTCATTCTCAATCTATGCTTTTCTAGCTTCCTTTCGACTTCAATTGTATAGAAAAACTCCTTTTCTTGTAGATGCCTTTCCATTGATGTAGCCTAGTGCGTTGATGCATCGTCATCAACATAACACAAAACACTATAAATATGCATAAAAACTTTAGAATTTTTTACATTTTCCTTCAAATGTGAAGGGCGTTTTTCAAAGCCCATAGCCTTCTAGAGCTCATAACATCCTAACTGCTTATCCAAATTTACTCGTTCTTCAATATTATAGTTCCCAAAGGTGAGCTTTATGTCATGGAGATCACAAATTGATGGTTTTTGATAGAAATTTTTTCTAACTCCCACATGGTTTCACTAATAAAATAATATTAGAATATCACAAATTCATCTAAGTTAAACCTCACCAACAAACTCAAGTAGTCATTACAATAAAATACTAATAAAATAAGGTTAAAATAATCAATCTTCCATGATCACAACTTAGCCTAAGTGTAATTAGCTAAAGGGGACAAGGTATCAAAGAGTTATAAGTTACACATAAAATAGTAATCCTTTGCTATTTTTGTGATCATAGATGGTGCCAAAGAAAATATTGGAAGAAAAACCATCTAGACCATGGGAGAAGTAGCCATAAGAAAGAAGGGACCAGCGACTACAATAGACCTAAGAAGGAGAAGTGAAAATCCATTCCATAGGATCTCTTCATAAGGAGCCTAAAATGGAATCTATCCATTATATTTCAATAGTAGAGTTAGGCTACTTTAGGTGAGAAAAAATGAAATCTATCCATTATATTCCAATAGTAGAGTTAGGCCAGTTTAGGTGAGATAAGGTGCCAAGGCTTAGACCACACTTCAAGGTCACATTTACCAAGGCTTGCTTAAAACAAATTTATTCTAAGAAAGTCCAACATGTAGTTCTCCAAGAACTTAACATTGGTTCCTTCTTGGACATGGCATGAGAAGAGGTGAAAGCCAAATTGGAAGCCTTCCCCATGTGGCCTATCCTCACTTCTAGTGAGGAGTCGTACATGGAAGAAACTTACCTCTTTTGGAGTAATCAACAAGTAGATGCCATGGTCAAGATTAAGGACATCAATTGTTCCTATTTTATTGAGTTCATTTCAAAGGCCCTCAGGTTTCCTGATAGTGGGGCAACTTTGGTAGAGATTCCATGTATGTAAACCCAAACATCAAGAAGGAATGGATTCAATAGTGCTATCAAGTGGATTATAAAGAGTGCGGTGCACTCACCAAGGTAGAGATAGTTTATTTCAAAATTTCAACCTACCACCTAAACCCAATGGTGATGCCAAGAAAGATTACCAAATTTTCTACCCATTCATGTACCACTCTAAGCTAAAAAGTTTTAGTCATTCTCCCACAACTTATCTTCCTAGAGATTGAGAAGAGATTCAAAGAGAATGAACATGGGAGAAAGACACTCCTCTTTCCTTGCCTCATCAGAAAATTTATAGAAGGGATGGATAGCTTGTTATACAAATGACATGCTTCATCATGCTCCTACTACATCTTGGCTAGAGATGATGAAAGATAAAGTGCCCACCAGATTACAAGAAGAGGATTCGCCACCACCACCATCACCTACTCAAGAAACAATGCCAAAGGCTTGTGCTATGATTGAACACATGAAAAATCTCTGTATAAACTCTTGCAATAGCAGTATGAAGGACCAAGTGATAGGGAACCTTTAATCTATAGGCTAGCTTTAAGCCATTTGAATGAGGTAACCTAAATAATAAGATGGCTGGAAGAGACTACATTGCTATTTTCTACACAAATAATGCAAGCACCTACAAGATCAAATTCAAGTGCCTAAGAAGTAACGATATCCATCCCTAGATAGCACAAATTCCTAGAGATCTCTAGAAATGTCACCACTTTCTTAGTGCACTTGGAGTAGGACAAGGGGACAACTATCCTAGTGATGCAGCATCATGGATAAGAAATAACAACAAAGGTGGTGGCTATTCACATAGAAGAGGTCTCAAATACTTCTACGGTTTCCATGCTAGAAATTTTTATACTTTAAGATGTGCATACATCCATAGGAGTAGGAAATAGGAGGCTAAGCATAACACAACAGAAGATGGTATTGGACCAACTAGTGGGAAGTGAGAAATTGGTTCCAGAGATCTTTGATCTCTCAAACAACATCACTGCTACGTAGTCATAGTTGGTAAAGATGAAGTATAAGCTCATCATCATAAATGCCCAACTTAAGGTAGCCATAATTGAAAATTAATAGTTGGCTACTGAAGTTCCAGAATTAAGAGCTTGCTTAGCTGATCCTATCATTATTAGCTAAGTAATAACAAGAGATGAAGCTTTCTTATAGCTTCAAAAAAAACTCAAAGAGGCTAAGAATGCAAAGGAGATGGTGGTCTTTGATGTGCCTTTATTGGAGGCTTTGGTCTTCAACATCAATAAGTACTTGTCATAAGTCCATACAAAGAACCTTGCTTTGACCAAGGACATTCATTGGCCACAAAATGTCGAAGCATAAAAGGTTTAAATGGTTGAATTTGTGTCACAACAGTAGGAGTAGCTCACCAAGGCAAACATGGACCTAAGGAGGTTGCCAACCGAAAATCGTAATCTCTCAATGAAGGAAGTATGTATCCTTTGCTAGAAACAATGATTGAAGTAGCCATCTAGAAGAACGAGGTCCTAAAGTTGGAATGTATAAAGAATCATTACAGCGATCAAGTTGGACTTCTTAAGGAGGTGAATGAAAAGAGATTCAACTGGCAAAGGCAAAAATGAATGAGGCCCTCTAGCAAATCCAACAAAGAGGTGATGTATTGTAACCAATATTTGATGGATTAAATGCCTACAATAAAGAAGAAATCTACTTAAAGGATTTGTAGATTGAAGAGATGACAGAGTACATAGAGCTTTCCAACATTCACTTTGCAAAGTTGACAATGTTGAAAACAGGAAGGCCATGGTTAAAGTTAGAGAAACAAGTGCCCATCTCATACCTCCTCTATGAAGCCAAGTTTAAGCACCATAAGGACACGAAGCAAAAGTTGGAATTAACTAACATAGAGCTTAAAGTTCTTAGAATATGATTTACAAACCAATGATCAATTGTTGGTACTTAGCATGAAAGGGTATAACCTTTCCCCCAATGTTGATGTTTCACTTCTTCAGCATTGATTATTCCTCCTCCTATTGTAGAAACAACATGATCAGGATTTTAACATTACATCAACTCTAGCAAGGATCTTGCATGCCAATGTAAAAGGTTAAAGGCCTAGCATGGATGGATAAGACCAGTGTGGAAGTCAAACCCCTATTACTATTTTTAGTAAATAGAATAGCCATGGGGGTATGACACTTAATATATATTTTAATCTTTGGATTTGGACACCCACCTTACCTGTACGTGGTAGAAATTTGTAGCTAAATTATAGCCCATTTATAGCCTATCTATTATCCAATTTACAACCTAATCCATGGCCTAAAACCTATAAAACCTATGCTCCAACCAAATTTTTAGTTCCACACTATTTACATTCATATGCTTTGGCATTTTGTAGCATCTGAGAGCTCTTGCATACTTGTAGAAACACAACATCTTAGATTCCCTCAACTTGGAATCCCCTATGGCTTTTTAACACCCATTACCCCTTGAGATTTGTGAGTTTTTGGCCTCCACATTGTGCTTTTGGAATCCTCAAACTCCCAGCATTGATTACTTTGGTTGTCCAAATTTTTCACATTTCTCAAGCTTCCAATAATAACCAACGTTGCTAATCTAGAGCAATAACAAAGGAATTTTGATATCACTGGGAGTGGTAAGATATTTGGATCATGGAGTTGATCACATCTACTTCAACAATTTTGAATCCCCATCCAAGAGAACCTCCTTGCTTTCCTACAAGAATTTTTTATATACATCCCTCAAACTCATTCTTTATTTCTTAAATAAATTTTAAAGTTTCAGTATTTTTGTAATTCATAATTTCTTTTGGTTTTCAAATCTATATTTTTTATCTCATTATTCATCTTACCCTTCATGAAGTCACTGGGTGATCTACTGAACCACCCAAGGTATTTTGAATTCCATTTTTTGGAGGTCCTAGGGATTTAGGGTTAAGGCTACTATGCCAAAAAATTTTATTTTTCTAGCAATCAAATTTTTTGGTTGTAAAAATCCCTAGGAGATTTTTGCATATAGGAAGATGCCCTTTGTCCTATGCAATGCCACTACCACTTTCCAATGATTATTCCTTAGCATCTTTGAATAATAGATCAATAGCAAGGTAGAAGTCTTCATGGATGACTTCTCTACCTATAAGGATACCTTTAGGCAAGCCTTGGACCACCTTAAGCAATTGCTTCAAAGGTGTGTGAAGACTAACCTGAGGCTCAACTAGCAAAAGAACCACTTAATGGTTTAAGAGGACATTATCTTAGGACATAGAATTTCCAACAAAGGGATCAAGGTGGACCCAAAAAATGTATGGATTATCCAAAGAATAACCAAGAAACTAGAAACAGTGAAAGATGTATGGTCATTCCTTGGCCAGATAGGTTATTATAGACACTTCATCAAAAACTTCTCAAAGATTTCCAAACCATTGGTGGAGCTTACAAAGAAGGATGCATCATTTACCTGGACCAAGGAATGTGATTGCACATTCCAATAGTTAGAATAGAAACTTGTAGAAACTCCAATTATACAAGTACCTGATTAGTCCAGGCCATTTCACATCATGATTGATGCATCTAATTACACTTTCGAGGATGTGCTTACAAAACTAAATGATTAGAAATTTTAATACTACATCTATTGTGCAAGCTAGAACATTGTGGATGTAGAAATGAACTACACCATAATAAAAAAGGAGCTCATGGTAGTGGTGTACACCTTCGATAAATTCAAGAACTATATGCTTGGATACTAGTTTTGTCTACAAACCAACCACAATTCTATATGGTTCTTGATGAATAAACCAATAGTAAGCCCCCATGTCATAATATGGATGGTGGTTCTTCAAGAGTAAAATCTTATGATGATTAACCAAAAGGGAACTGAGAATGTGGTTGATTAAGATGGAATAGTAAAGAGGGTGAAGGACCATTATCTAATTAGTCTCTAGATGAACTTCTTCTTACTTATGCTATTGATGTTTAGGATCCTAAATATTCCAATTGGTATGATCACATCATCTTCTACCTACTCAATCAAGAGATGCCACGTGAATGGGATAATAAGAAGAAACAACAATTTCTTTACCAAGCCAAACACTTCATGGAAATCAATAGTAACCTCTACAAGAGTTATGTAGATGGCCTAGTAGGATAGTGCATACTTGATGCAGATCAACTTTGAGTCTTCTAAGACACTCATGAGGGCCCTTGTGGGGACCATTATGCTAGGAGAAGAATAACTATTAAAATCCTCATGGCAAGATATTGTTGGCTAGCAATCTTCAAGGATGTCCATCAATTCTTCTATTTATGTAATAGATGGAAATGTAATATAGGGATAACTACTTAATTGAAAGGGCCTTAATAGTGAATTCAACCACTAGAACCCTTTGATCTTTCGGGGATTGAGAAGTGTGAGAGTGATCCCTATGCCCAACCATGCGAGTCACAAGCATGCACTAGCAAGTTGGTCAAATTCTATGGACCTAGCTCCTAAGTGTGCCTATAGACAAAGATGATGACTTTGGGGAATTGTGATTATTATCTTCTTAGCTCTTACTTATATAGGTTCTTATGTATGGTTAAGTGTAGACCAAGGCATATGATATTTATGTATATTTTATATTTTTATATTCTTATTCTAAATGTAGATGAAGAGATAAATGGTTGGTAATTAACTAATCTAGTTAACTAATAGTTCTAAGACTATCTAGTCTAACATCAATATCTGGGTTCACTTGCCATACACTTCTTAAACTTGTTTTTGATGCTAATGGACTACTAAGTATTAGGCTACTAAGCAAACCAAGTAATAACACTACTGGGATTACTAAGCATTAAATAGTATGCTCAAGGTGGTTATACTTATGTGTTCATTATTAAGGACATTAATTAATTAAGATAAGAATATAAACTACATTAATAATAAAGTGCATGAAAGAAATATTAATCTAGTCCAAGTGCTATAAGGAATATCATGAATTTCATCTTTATTACTGGCCACATCAATATGTTTAGGTACAAGATGCTCAAATAAAGATTTGTATAATTGCTTAAGATCCTATTATGGGTACTCAAAAAATATTCTAACTCTAATAAAAGAAAACTATAAGAGTTTGGCTACACTAATGATATAACATGTCATAAATGTAATGGTTACGTACATTTATATAACATGATATTACATCGATGCATCTTTCCATGCATCAACAAGACTACATCGATACATGCATGTCATGCAATTAATTGATGACTCATCATACCCCACAACTAAGTGAAAACTTGCAAGTAAACAAGAGTAGAATCAATCTTCTTACAAAACTGGAAATATATTGAATTATTAATTGAATACTGACTCTAACTAATTGACTAAGCCTAAGTGTTGAATTGCACAAACTTAAAAAAAATTAGAAAAATTGATATCTAGGACAACAAAATTAGACATCCTTAAAAAATTGGTAGCAAGAATCCTTTGATCATTGAAGATGAGATGAAGATAAGATAGTATTAAGAGATAGAGGATTCTAAGATGCTAAAGGATATTTTCTAGGCTTTAGCACTCATGCTAGTCATCATGGTTGAGGTTGTCCTACTATAGCTACTACTTTTGGTGAAAGATGGAAAGCATTTGATAATGTTTTCATTGTTTTCTTCTTTGTTGTGTGGATCATACACAGTCCATATACCTTCATCAATGTGGGTAGATATGGGAATCTTCCACAAGTAAGGCCTTATTGGGAACAACTCATTAACATTCACAAATCATGCTACAAATTATTTTCCTTCAACATCAAACATATTGATCAGGTTCTATAGCTCATGGTAATCATTTATTTGTTTGGAAAAGCTCTAAGCAACTGATTGTTTGTCAATGAATCAGCTCCTAAAAACCTCAAGCTCTGTGTTGACTATCTCCAACTTTTATTTTGTTTGTTTATGGTTCTTTAATTCAACCTCATAAAGGAGGTACAAATTAGCCACTTATTTCTCTAACTTCATCATTGGCCTTCCTATAGTCAACATAGCCAAGTTTTCATATCAAAGATTGGCAAACTCCATGTATTCTATCATCTCTTCTATCTACAAATCCTTTAAGAATATCTTAACTTTTTTGTATGTGTTTAAGCCATAAAATAATAGTTGACATACATCACCTCTTTGTTGGAGTGCCTCATTCATCTTCACCTGGGCTAATTGGATTTCATTTTCATTCACTTCTTTGAGGATTCCCACCTAGTCCTTGTAATTAATTTTCATCCTTTTGAACTTTAGGACCTCGTATTTCTAGGAGGATACCTTAATGACCATCTTTTGGAAAAGCACTTTGACTTCATTCATGGAAAGATTGTGATTCTCTATGGCCGACCTCCTCAAGTTAAGGTTCACCTTGGCTAGCTTCTCCTATTGTTATCTTACAAATTCAACCATTTGGTCTTTTTTCTTCTTACTATTTTGTAGGTGGTGGATGTCCTTGGTGAGGACTAAGTTTTCTTTGTGGACTTCAGTAAATTCCTTATCAGTGTTGAAAGTAAGATATTTTGTTAAGAAGACATGAAATACCATCATTTCCTTAGCATTCTTAGCCTTTTTATCTTTATGTTAAAACTATTGTAAAGTTTCATCTTAATTGATGTCTTAGTTGAGAATGGTGGGGTTGGAGAGATGAGCTTGCAACTCCATAACTTTAGAAGCCAATTGATGGTTTTCAATAGTGGCTACTTCTAGTTGGGTGTTAGTGATGATAAGCTTGCCCTTTGTCTCTAGAAGCTCTAACTGGGTTATAGTGATCTCATCCAAAAAATCAAAGATCTCCAAAAGTAGTTGCCTAGTTCCCACCAGTAAATCCAACACCTCCTCATGTTGGGTTATAGTTAGCCGACCACTTCCCACTCTTGCAAATGCATGCACATATTTCATGGTAGCAATGTCAAGCATAGTTTCCATAAGAGCATTCAAGGCCTCAACCATCCTATCATCCATCACTTTTGATATTGTTTCCTACTCATGATGCTACATCATCAGGACAACATTCCCTTGCCTTCCTCTAAGAGCATCAAGAAGGTTGCAACATTCCCCAAGATTTTAGGAAAGTCTTGTTATCCAAGGATGGACACTATAAATTCTTAGGTACTTGAATTCATTCTCATAGGTGCTTAGATACATTATGTAGAAAATAGCAACTTGGTCTCCTCCAACTAGCTAATTGTTCATGTAACTTTGTTGAGATGGCTCAATGCTTGATGGTAGACCAATGACTCTCCACCACTTGCCTCATACTATTATTACTACAATGGCTATTCACAAATTTTTCACTTTCTTTCAATAGTTATGTAAGCTTCTAGTATTATCTCATTGGTAAGTCATGGGGATGGCCACTCCTCTTTTAGTAGCTTGGTAGCTACCTTGTCCTTCATCATCTTCTACCATGATGTGGCAAGAGTATGGTAGAGTATGTTATTGGTGTAACATTCTATGACTTCCCTTCAATAATTTTTTCTAATAAGGCATGGGAAGAATAGTGTCTTCCTCCCTCACTCATTTTCTCTAAAGTACTTCTTGATTTTGAGGTAGATTTGTATAGTTGGACGTAATCATATGGATTGACATACTAAACATATTTACCACATTTTATTGTACAAATCATACCACCATAGAGGATGAATAATTGATGATGGTAGTAGCTTTAGGTCACTTCATGTAGTAGTCAATAGTGATGATTATGTATGTCTTTCCATTAGATATGGGGTTCATTGGCCCCATGAAGTCAATCCCCTAAAGATCAAAATGCTCTAGTGGTTGAATCCACTATTGGATTCTTTCCATTTGAGCATTCATCACTTCGTTACATTGGAATCTATCATACAAATGAAAGAATTAATGGACATCCCTACAGATCATTAGTCAATATTATCCCACCATGAGGATTTTAATGGATGTCCTCCTTCAAGCATAGTGGTCCCCATAAGGATCCTTCTGAGTTTCCTAGAGAACTTGAAGTTTATCTACAATAGATACACACCATCATAGCTAATCTATTATTGATGCCCTTACCATCTACACAACTCTTGTAGAGGTTGTCATTGATTTCCATGAAGTTCTTGGGCTAGTGAAGAAACTATTGTTTCATGTTAATGTCCCATTCACATGGCATCTACTGATTGAATAGGTAGAAAAAGATGTGATCATACCAATTATAATTTTTGAGATCCTAAACATCAATAACACTAGCAATGATGAGTTCATCTAGACACTTATTTTATAATGATTCTTCATCCTCTTTACTATCCCATCTTAACTAGGACACATCATCAACAACCACATTCTTGGTTCTCTTTTTGTCAATTATCGTAAGATCAAAATCTTGAAGAATCACCAACTAATATATGTAATGGAGGCTTACTATTGTTTTTTTCACAAGGAATCATATAGCACTATGGTAAATGTGCACAAAAAATTGGTATCTTAGCACATCATGCCTAAATTTCTCTAAGGCACACACCACTACCATGGGCTTCTTTTCAATTTTGGTATAGTTTAGTTATCCATCCACAATGATCCAGCTTGTACAATGGATGTATTATGGGGGTTTTTAATCATCCAATTTTGTAATCACAACCCCTAAAGCATAATTGAATGCATCAATCATGATGTGGAATGGCCTAGACTAGTCAGGTACCCATAGAATTAGAGTTTCTACAAGTTTCTATTTTAACTATTGAAATGCTCTCTTGCATTTCCTAGTCTAGGTAAATGGTGCCTTCTTCTTTATGAGCTCCACCAATGGTTTGGCAATCTTCAAGAAGTTTTTGATGTGGCCAAGGAATCACTATACATCCTTCATCGTTTCTAGTTGCCTAGTTAT
This sequence comes from Gnetum montanum, assembly GCA_015680685.1. Classification (NCBI taxonomy): domain Eukaryota; kingdom Viridiplantae; phylum Streptophyta; class Gnetopsida; order Gnetales; family Gnetaceae; genus Gnetum; species Gnetum montanum. The sequence continues at coordinate 80,216 of MNCI01028159.1, forward strand.
TCCTTGGATGACCCATACCTTTTTTGGGTCCACATCAATCCCTTTATTAGAAATTATATGTCCCAAGATAATTTCCTCTTATATCATCAAGTGGTTCTTTTTCTAGTTGAGCCTCAGGTTAGTCTACACACATCTTTGAAGCACATGCTTAAGGTCATCCAAGGCTTGCTCAAAGGTAGAAAAATCTTTGGAAGGTAACAAGGGCATTACATATGTCAGAGTGCATCTTCCTGTATGCAAAATTCCCCTAAGAACATGTAAATGTGTTCTTATCTTGGGCCGTCGATTCTATTTGTATTTATACAGAGTGACTATAACCATCCAAAAAACTATAATAATAATGCCTCATAATAGTGTTCAACACCTAGTCCATAAATGACAATGGGAAATGGTCTTTGTATGTTGTCATGTTTAACAACCAAAATTTTATATAGATTCTCCATTTTCCTCCTTGTTCTTGAACAATAATAAGTGGGCCAATCCATTCACTATCTACAATTGGACAAATGAACCTAGCTTTGATGAGTTTCTCAATCTCCTCCTTAAAAATCTGCTTGAGTTTTGGGTTCAATCATCTTTGCAATTATCACTTTAGCTTGATGAAAGAGTTTTTGTAGATTTGGTATTAGCATATTTAAGGATCTATCCCTATGAACTCATGATATGACCAAGCAAAGGCTGTTGGCCATTTGTTCATAACTTTCAACAATTTTTGCTTCTATTCAAGAAAAAGTGTGGCATTAAGGATAACCAACATAAATTTTTTAAGGAATGCATATTCCATACCTATTGGTAGAGCCTTTAACTTAAGGAGATCTTACTTAAAACTATAAGAAATATCTAATTCTCCCCAATCTATGTCATTTTTCTCATTGAAGAGTTGGTGATGGAATTACTCAAGTTCATCTATGGCTTCCACATAAGTGCTAATAAGGCTCTTAGCTAGTTCAATGCACATTGTTGATTTAGTCTTGTCATCTTTTATCAACCACTAGATACCTTCTTATTTTGTGGCTACTACATATAGGAACCTTTGGATTATTGTTGTCTTTGCATACTGATTGCATGCTTAAAGTGGTGTGTCTTTGATGGTCCATAGTTTCTACATGTAACGACACCTTGTATCACTATATGTGATGAATGAAAATCTCTTCTTCTCCATCTTTCAAAATTAATTTTCTTTAAAACATTCCAATGAAAGGTCATGAATCCCCATTCTAGCATCAATTTTGGTCAACCAAACCCTCCCCATAATAATAAGGAATTTCCCCTTGCATTAGTCCCTACGCCCAACCATACGAAATGCTTGTCAATGTGCACTAGCAACAACACCTTTGTCACCTATGCCATCCATGCAAGGTGAAATTTCTGCACAACCACAACAATGAAATGTTTTGAGGGTATTGAAATTATAGCTAGATATCCATTCGAATGGTCCTAAACCCAAGCCTCATAAGAAGTAATTCTTTAGCATCACTAGCCCCACAAAGCTCGCTCAAACACTTGTGGTTGCCAACCCTACTATTTCCACCTTTGAAATTCATGTCAAGCAACTTTCAAATCAAAATTCTCCCCAAATTCATACTATCATGTTGGCCTATGCAATCATATATTTGAATAAGCTTAGCCACCTTCCCAAGAAAAATTTGATTTTGGTAGTCTTCTTATCTACTTCTAAATTGTAGGAAATGAAGCATGAAAGGTTGTTTTAGATTCCCATTCCAAAGTTAACTTAATTTTTTAGAAGATGCACTAGGCCTAGAACTTGCCTCCTTTCAAAAAGAGTAGTATCATATTGGAGCTAGCAAACTAGTCCATCACTATTCCTTTGGGGCTAGTGAAGGACATTATGACCACCATTTACTAGTGGTCCTAGCCAAGTAATTTCTTGATGATCCATGTGAAGAACTATAAGGGAAAATTCCTTTTCATTATGGAGAGGGCTTTATTGAGCATAGTTGATGCTAGAATGGTGATTTAGGATCTTTCCTTGAAAATTTCTAAGGAAAATGAATTTGAAAAGGTGGAGAAGAATATAGTTTCATGCATCGCATATAGTGACATAGGTGTCAATGTGTATAAAAATTGTGGACCATCAAAGACACATCACTTCAAGCATGCAATCAGTATGGATATATAACAATAACTTATAGGTGCCTATATGTAGTAGCCATAAAATAAGAAGGTATCCAGTGGATGATAAAAGATGATGAGATTAAATCAACAGTGTGCATGGAACCAACTGAGAGCCTTACCAACACTTATGTGATAAGCATGGATGAACGAGAGGAATTCCATCACAACTCTTCAATGAGAAAAATGACATCAATTCGAGAAACGTTTAGATCCCTAATAATTTTAAGTAAGAAACCCTTGAGTTAAAGGCTCTATTAACAAGCATGGAATATGCATTCCTCAAAAATGTCAAGCTAATTATCATTAATGCCACACTTGCTTCTAATGAAAAGAAAAAGTTGTTAAAAGCTATGAACAAATGGCCAACAGCCTTTGCTTCGTCATATCATGAGCTCATAGTGATAGATCCTCAAATATGTTAGCACCAAATTTACACAAACTCTTCCATCAAGCTAAAGAGGCAAAGGCAAAAATAAACCCAAAACTCAAACAAATTATCAAGAAGGAGATTAAGCAACTTTTCAAAGCTAGGTTCATCTACCTAATTGCAGATAGCAAGTGGATTAGCCCACTTATTATTGTTCCAAAGAAAGGAGGAAATTGGAGAATTTGTATAAACTTTCAAATATTAAACATGATGACATACAAAGACAATTTTCTATTGTCATTTGTGAACCAAATGTTAGACACTATTATGGGGCATTTTTATTATAGCTTTCTAGATGGTCATAGTGGCTATAACAAAATCCAAATAGCACTACAAGACCAAGCCAAGAGCACATTTACAAGTAATTAGATGACTTTTACATACATGAAGATGCCCTTTGGCCTATGCAATGCCCATGCCAATTTCCAATGACTGGTCCTTACCATCTTTCAACAATAGATCAATAGAAGGGTAGAAGTCTAAATGGATGACTTCTCTACTTATGGGGCTACCTTCAAGCAAGCCTTGAACTACCTTAAGTAAGTTCTTCAAAGTTGTGTGGAGACTAACCTAAGGCTAAATTAGCAAAAAAACTACTTAATGGTCCAAGAGGGCATTATTCTAAAGCATATAATTTCCAACAAAGAAATCGAGGTGGACTCGAAAAAGTTTTACAAATATCTCTTTACCAAGCCAAACACTTCATGGAAATTAATGGCAACCTCTCCAAGAGTTGTACAAATGGCATGGAAAGATGGTGTGTACTTGATGTAGATCAACTCTGAGTCCTCAAGGATGCTTATGAGGGTCTTTTTGGGGGCCACTATGTTGGGATGAGGATGATCGTTAAAATCCTTATGGTAGGGTATTATTGGCCAATAATCTTCAAGGATGTCCATCAATTCTACCATTCATATGATAGATACCAATGTGATAGAGGGATAACCACTTAAATGGTAGGGATCCAATAGTGGATTCAATCATTGAAGCCAATAGTCAAGCTAAGATTATGAATACAAAAATTAAAAAAAATACTAACAAGCACCATTAGTAAGTATAAGAAGGACTGGAGCACCAAACTTAGCAATGCTCTTTGGGCTAACCGATCAACATGAAAACTTTCTATTGGTTATTCTATCTATGAGGTATTGTACAAGAAACTCCAAACTCTTCCCATCTAAATAGAGATCTATACACTTTCAATGGCTTATGACCTTGATCTCGATTTAAGTATAGCCCAAAGAGAGAGATTAATGAACTTAAACACACTAGAAAAAATCAATTAGTGATCCTATCCTTAAATGAAATGCACAAATTACATAGCAAGCAATGCCATGACCTTAGAATAAGAAAAATTAAATTTCAAATTGAAGATAATATTTTCTATTGGAACCCCATGCATGTGCCTCAACGTACAAAGTTTTAAACGCTATGAAAGGGACCTTATATTATATATGAAACTTTTCTATTGGAAGCCATGAAGATTTACCACCCTAGTAGCCCAAACAAAAGGTTATTGGTTATCACACAACAAATTAAAATTTTCTTGGAGTTAAGAATAACCAGTGGTAACAACACCTCCAATGATGACCAAGAATGCTTAATCTTTTAGATTTCCTCCTTACAAATCAATTGTGGGGAAGATGGCCATCCATGCTAATATTTTGTAATGGATCCTTAGTTTTACAACCTTATTGGTTTACATCATTCTTTATATGTTTTTAATTTTCTTCAATTTTTTACAATTTATTTTATATATTTCTCTTTTTTAAAAATTTTCTAATGTATGTCCTTCTCTTTATTATCATCAAGACTTTGGTTGTTCACTCAATTGCTAATTGTGGGAATTTTAATTAAGCTCTATAGTTTGAATTGATTACCTAATGACTAGATTTCATCCTAAAATTGTGACATCCATTAATGGAACATTGATTTTCTTATGATATCAAGAAGTGAGCTCATGTCATCCATCCATTCCATAAAGCTCCATGGTGTTTTCTCATCTTAGAAGCATGAGGTCCTTTCTTAAGAACAACTTATAAGAATATATTTCCTTAGTACTTAAAGAACTTGGAATGAATCAAGTGGAATTAATAAGGGTGTGGCTTCAAGAGGACTTATCATCTTTTGTACCTGCCTACCTTCTTGAGTTTATGAGTATTCTTATCAATTTCTCACCATTTCTAATTTCAACCGTTAATAGGAAGAATGTCCTTGCATGGCATGGTTCCCATTGAAAGAAAAAAACATAGGAGTTCAAAGCACACTCCTTAGACAAAATAATTGGCTACAAGCACTGGTTATGGGGCTAGAAAGATATATTAGCCATGCTTAAAGGCATCCCTCTAACTAAGGCCCTTCGTAACTTCTTGCTTCTCTTTTCTCCTCTCTTTGGAATGGTGGATGGTCCTTAGGGGTGTTCATGAACTCTTGGGATCAAATGATTTAAATGTGCTAATGCAAGGTCACTAGACATGAATGGACTTGGTTCTAACTAAGGATGGGATAATATTCTATCACAATGATTATGTAATGCACAAGGACTTCATGTAATCAGGATGTGAGACTCTATTACCATTTTTCTCTCTCTCTTTCTCATTATTCAAACACATACCATCTACCACCTTTCTACCACGTATCATGGTTAATCAATGTGTCTATTTTGGATGTGTCCTAATTCTTTGATGATTTCTTATGTGGACTCATATTTTAATAATCCATGGCCTTTAATCATCCTTGGTGCCTATAGACTCCTCAGTATGAGAACATGCAAGGGTATTAAGGGCATGAGCTTGCTATGGGGAGGATCCACTTGCTTATTCATTGGCCCAATTTTGTTAAACTCCTTGTCACTTATTTATTTTGCATTTAATTCCATCATTTTTCTAAAGGAAACATCTATTTTTTGCCCTCATTGGCAATATAGGTTTATCTAAATCTCCTTTTCTAAGTAATTTCAAGTCATCTTCCATGATTTATTGTCATTCTAAGCTTTTCTAGCTTTCTTTGAACTCCAATTTCCCCTTGAAACTCTACCCAACACTTAGTTTTTTATTGTAAAAAATTCTTACAAATGGCTCCATCGATGCATCCCCATCGATGTAGACTAATACATCAATGCATCCTGGTCGATGCATGCTCATCAATATGGCATAACAAGTTTATAAATATGCACTAATCCTTTGCTAATTTTTCACATTTTCTTCATACTGTAATGGGTGTTTTTGCAATTTTCAAAGCCCAAAGCACCTTCCAAGTATCCTATCTCTCAAACTACTTATCTGATTCACCTCATTCTTCAACCCTCTAGCTACTAGAGCTAAGCTTGATGTCGAGGGGGCTACAAATCTACACCAAGTTTTAACTAATAAAATAATATTAAAATTTCAATCTACACCAAGTTAAACCTCTTAAACAAAATTTGGTGGCTAAATGAATAAAATAATTAATCTACCATGATCACAAAGTAACCTAAGTGTAACTTAATCAAATGAGAAAGGTATCAAAAGTACTAAGGATTACATATTGATTGCTAAACCTTGGTTATATTTTTTATCACAGATGGCACCAAAGAGGGGACCAACAACAACCACAACAACCTCAAAGAACAAGAGGCTAAAATTCACACAATGAGACCTCTATGAGAGGATCATGAAATGGAATCTATCTGCTAGATTTCCATAATAGAAACCAGCTAGTCCAAGAAAGATGAGGTGCCAAGGCTAAGGTCTAATCTAGAAGTCACATTCACTAAGACCTACCTAGAAAACATTCATCCCAAGGAGATCCAAAATTGAGTTCTTCAATAACTTAAATTTGGTCCCTTCTCGGACATGGCACTCAAGGAAGTCTGCACTAGACTATAGGAATCTTCCATGTGGTCCATTCTCTCATCTAGTGGGAAATGATACATGGGGAAGACATACCTATTTTGGAGCAACTGACAAGGGGACATGATGATCAAGATCAAAGATATAACCATCTTCTACTTAGTTGAAACCATTTCGAAGGTCCTTGGCTTGCCTGATATATGGATAACTCTAGCAAAGATCTCTATCCAAGTGGACCTAAAAGCAAAGAAGGAATGGGTCCAACATTGCTCTGGGATGGATCACAAGAAATACACTCTAGTAAGTGCACTCACTAAGGCAGAGTGCACTTACTATCACCTAAATACTACGATGAGGTCTAGCAAGGTGATAACCTTCTCCACCCACGTGTGCACTACTATAGGTAATAAACTTCCTATTAACCTTCCTCAACTCATCTACCTTAAAATTAAGGCACACATCAAAGAAAATGAGAAAGGGAGGAAGACACTTCCTTTTCCATGTCTTATCAAAAAAATCTACTAAAGGAAAGGCATAGCATGTTATGCTAATAATACACTCCACCATCCACATCCTTGTAGGAGATGATGAAGGATCAAGTAGCTGGTAAGATGTTGGAAGAGGAGTGGCCACCACCATCACCTATCTATGAGACCACATGAGAGGTCAACATAGTTATTGAAAAAATGTAGAAACTTCATGAATAGCTATTGCAACAACAATAAGATGAGGTAAGTGATGAAGAGGCATTAGTTTATCATCCAGTGTTGAACCATCTCAACAAAGCTACTTGAACAATTAGCTAGCTAAAGGAGACCACTCTACTGTTTTGTGCACAACATATGCAAGCATCCACAAGAACAAATCCAAGTTCTTGAGAAGTTACAGTGTTCATCCTTGGACAATAAGAATTCCCTGAAATCTCAAGGAACACTACAACTTTCTTAGTGTGTCCAGAGAAAGGTGAGGGACTATCATAGTGATGCAGCACCATTGGTAAAAAAAAATGGTGGAAGTAGTGGTCAAGGCCTTGAATGCTCTTGCAACATCTATGCCCAACATTATTGCCATGAAAGATATACATGCATCTGCATGATCAGGAAGTCCTTAGCTAAGTATAGCCCAAGATTAGGAGGTATTGGAGTAATTGGTGAGAACTAGATAATCACTTTCCAAGATCTTTGATCTTCTCGATGATATCACTAAAACCCAGTCAGAGCTACTAGAGATAAAGGACAAACTCATCATTGTCAAATGTCAATTGGAAGCAGCCACTACCGAAAACCATCAATTGGATACTAAATTTATAGAGTTGTGGATTCATCTCTCCAACCTTGCTATTTTCAGCTAGAACATCAACTAAGATGATGCTTTTAGACAACTTCAATAAAAACTTAAAGAGGCTAAGAATGCTAAGGAAATTATGGTATTTGATGGCTCCTTATTGAAGGCTCTTGCCCATAACATCGATAAGGACTTGGCTCAAGTTTGCAAGGAAAACTTGGTCCTATCCGAGGATATCCACCATCTGTGAAATGTCAAGGAGTAAAATGACCAAATGATCAAATTTTTGAGATAACAATAGGAGAAACTAGCCAAGATGAATCCTTACTTGAGAAGATTGGTAGCAGAGAATCACAATCTCTCTATGGAGGAAGTTTAGGCACTTCACCAAAAGATGGTCATGAAGGTAGCCACCTAGAAAAATAAGGCTCTGAAGTTTAAAAAAAATGAAAATTCATTATAGGAGCCAGGTGGTATTCCTCAAAGAAGTAAATGAAAAAAAAATAATTGGCCAAGGAAAAGATGAATAAGGTGCTTTAGCAACTCCAAAAAATAGGTGATGCATGGTAGCTAATCTTTGATAGCTTGAATGCATACAACAACATAGCAAAGATCTGCTTGAAGGAGTTGAAAATAGAAGAGATGATAGAATACATAGATCTCGCTAAGCTTCGATATGCAAACTTGGCTATGTTGACTAGAAGGAGGCCAAAGACATAGCTAGAGAAGCAAGTGACCAATTTGTACTTCCTTTATGAGGGAAAATTCAAGCATCATAAAGAGACAAAACAAAAGTTGGAGATAGCCAATGCATAGCTTAAAGTTCTAAGGACTCAATTCACTAAACAATATTCAATTTCTAAGAACCTGACCAGCTAAATGAACAATTACCATAAGCTACAAAACTTGGTAAAGGCATTCAATGTCAAATGTAAACAATTCATAGTGTGGTTCATTAATGTTAAGGAGTTATTCCTAATAATGCCTTGCCCATGGGACATTCTTGTACAAGCCCACATTAGCAAAGTTGCATGGATTATGTACAACCCATGCAGTAAAGAGGAGAAAATGAAAGCATTTCTAGATACTTTCCATCTTCCACTAGAAGCAGTAGCCATAATAGGATAGTCACAACTGCTACCATCACTATGAGCGTCAGAGCTTGGTGAAGTTCCTTTTGCATTCTAGGAGCCTTCACCTCGTAGCACTATCTGATCTTCATCTCATCTTTAGTGATTAGAGGGTTCTTGCTTCCATTCGGGTGTCTAATTTTGTTATCCTAGACACTTATTTTTTTAATTTTTATATGTCTATACAATTCAACATTCAAAGTCAGTTAGTTAGTTAGTTAGAGTCAGTTAAGTCAATTAATAATTCCATACATTCGTAGTTTTGTACGAAGCTCGATCCTATTTTTGTTCACTTGAGAATGAGTTTTCACTTGGTCATGATGATATGATGACTCATTGACTCATTGCATTGATGGACATGCGTCAACATAGCCTCATCAACACATGGAAAGATGCATCGATGTAGTGTCATGTCAAGTCTATACAAATGCATGTACCCATGAAATTTATTACACATTATGTCATTAGGGTAGCTAAACTCTTGTAGTTTTCTTTTCTCAAAGTTATAATATTTTTTGAGTGCTCGCAGTAAGATCTCAAACAATTGTATGGGTCTTTATTCAAACATCTTGTACTTAAACACATTGATATGACCAATAATAAAGATGAGATTCTTGATATTCTTTGTAGCACTTAGACTAGATTAATTTTTCTTTCATGTACTTTATTATTAATGTAATTTATATTCTTCTCTTAATTAATTAATGCTCTTAATAATAAAAATATAAGTACAATTACCTTGAGGATACTATTTAATGCTTGGTAATCCTAATAGTGTTATTGCTTGGTTCGCCTATTAGCTTAACAATTGGTAACCCAGTAGCATTCATAACAAGTTTAGGATTTGTATGACAGTTGGGCCTATATACTGATGTTAGGCTAGATAGTCTTAGAGCCATTAGTTAGCTAGATTAGTTTATTATCAACCATTTACCTTTACTTCAATGCTTAGGAGAGAAATATAAAAATACAAAATATAAATAGCTATCATATGCCTGGATCACACTTAATTATACATAATGACCAACATAAGTGAAAGTTAAGAAGACAATGATCACATTTCCCCAAGTCACCATCTTTGTCTAGAGGCACAGTTAGAAGATAAGTCCATGGAATTCAACCAGATTGCTAGTTCACACTTGTGATTCATATGGTTTTGTAGGGATTACTCGCTACTATCAACTAGTAATTCTAATCTCTATACATCTTTCTTCATTACAATTATATAATTTTCTTTCACATGAATTGAAATTTTTGCAACCTCTTCATGAATTCAAGTTTTCTCTATGAGACCTAAAATCATCATTACCATATCAAAAGTCGAAACTCCATTTATTTCTTCTTTAAGACTTCCTTTCAGTATTCAAAGAAAACTAATATGCCTCCTTAATTGGAAGAGGATTAATCTATAGTCCATTAATATATTTAATAACTTGATCCTCTATATCCTTCATAAACTTTGCATGAATCATAAGCCTATAAAATTCGTTAGTATAATCTTTAACTGCTTTCTTAGCTTACTTTAAACCCTAGAATTGAAAGTGTGTCCTTTCTATAATTCACAAGAAGAAATTTCTCCTTGAGCTTACTTTTGAGCTTCTTCAAACTTTATATTTTTTACTGTCTTTTCCATTTTGGTGCTTCCAATTTGCACCTTCTCCCATCAAGTTGCTACCAATCTTGTAAGCTTTGTCATGCTAATCTTTAGCTATGAGCATCTTCTATTGCCTCTAGTTCAAAATAAGTCTCCATTTTCATATCTAGTCTAGCAAGCTATTTGGCTCCATCCTACTATCAAAACAAAAAATATTAATAGAGATCAATTTTCCAATTTGTAAGAATGTACTTTAGGAATTCTTCATCCTCAGTTTCTTCTACCTCTTCTCGTGTACCTTCAAATATAGTTTCACTGTTTCTTGCCTTAATCATAGTTTCATAATGTTCTTGCTCCTAGTGTATTCTTCTTATTATTGTAAAATTTCCATAGTGTCCATGATAATTACAGAAATTCTTCTTTATCCACATTTAACACCGATTCTCCTTGGTGGCATTTGGAAAGATAAAAATCCTTAACCTCGGATACCAAGCTAAAAGGTCGCAACTTATGAGCATGTATAAACTTCCCGCTGCCCTTAAAAAAATCTGTTAAAGAATTATTCGTAACCACGAAGGTTCACCAGCATCTCTTTTACCATAACTCTCAAACTTTCTAAATTTCTTCTAAGCGATGTGCGGGCCTAAGACATTCATCCACGAACTCATAAAAACAAGCTCCAAGCCTCCGCGGATCTTATGAACTTCTCACAATCAATGTGCAGCCCTTAATCCCTTGAATTCTTATGATTCTTAAGGAACATAAGAATTAACGTAAATGTACTCGTGAGACTTCAATTTACGGACACAACAGTATGTATAGCGGCAGCAACCAACGTAAATGTACTTTTGCGACTTCAATTTACGGACACAACACTATGTAGAGCTGCAACACTATGTAGAGCTGAAACATCCACAGGCCCTTGTGAACACTACAAAAACTTCTATAAGCCTAAAAAGCCCAACTTACAACTATTGGAATGTAGTGAACCATAACAACCAACTACAAGCTCATAACCTCATAGGATCTAAGAATTTGGCATACTGGGCATAGAAGTGTAATGTTGAATTATAAATTAAAGATGCAAAAGAACTTGCAACAATCAAAGCCAAGAGAAAAAATGGAAGTTATTTGAACTATGACTCTCACAAAAGTCATATGGTAATTGTTCAAATTACTTTTTATTTTTCCAATGTAACCTTATCATTGATCCATTGCTAAATCTAATTAAGAAAAACCTATATCATGTGGTTACAAAGCTAAAAGTCTTACTATTAAGGTAACACCTCATTGTTGTTTCATTTTCTCTTTTTCCATGATTCATTGAATTACATCTCTTAATTTATTATTCCTCATATATGCTTGGAATATCTCTCTAAGCTAACATACAACCCAATACCTTTGAAGTGTAAAGCATGTTAAGCATCTAGTGAGATACAAGTGTTGCTTTATTTCTATGCACTTTACCATGATGCTCTTACAATGAAATTGCCCATTGGTACAACTTTTCCTTAAGTAGTTTTGCTTATAATTTCCGGCCCTACATGATGGTCATACACCGAAAGCTTTACCCTTTGATGGTTTACATGCACAACATCAAGTTTTCCGATGTGGTGTACAATACGAAGAAAAAGGTAAAGTTGGCCATGGCTAAGTGAACAATTGGAACATATTACATTCAAACATCTTCCTGACCGTGTCATGAAAACGGAACCGAAATGTTGGTGTGACGCATTTCAAATGACGGGCCCATCAGTAGCCTACGGTTAGGCTTTCATCATTTCTAAATATTCCAAAGGAAAAATAAACAATACCAAATCGAATCTCTTTTTAGTTTTCCACCGAATTTCCTCCGCGTTGGTTGTGAGCTCTCCAAAAGGAAAAATAAACAATTCCAAATCGAATCTCTTTTTAGTTTTCCACCGAAATTCCTCCGCGTTGGTTTTGAGCTCTCCAAATTGATGTTCTTTAGGAGTCTTCCATTGCAATTCTAGGACATTCTTCTTTCAGCTGTCCACAAAAATTCCACGGAAAAGGTGAAGAAAGAAACACGCATCTGTTGAGCAGGTTCAGCCAATCAACTTAAAACAAGATACTTACGATAGAAGGAGGAAAAACAAAAAACAAAAAATAAAAAAGCACTGGATTCCCCAGCAAAAGCATCAAAGATTTTATGTTAAGTAGGGCCAGAATTTGTGCAGCAGCTGGTTCCTAACAGGTTTACAATCATTGGGAAGCCTGGTAGCATTGATTCTTTGAGCAAGAGAACATCAATTCTGCATTATTACTTGATTTTTATGTATTCGTTTTGCAAAATTTGAAAGGAAATAAGGAAAATACAGTGTCTCACCAAAACATGCCATATTATTTAATCAAAATGTTTACCCTCTTTTGATCCATGGTGGTGTTATTCATTGTCATTCGTGGTAAAGATGCTAGACTTTGCTTCTTGGTGGGCATATGCAATTCTAGGCTGATCTTAGACATTCCAACAAACTATGCCCTTAACAAGAAGCACACTATAAGCCTAAATTTTAGTAATAAAAATAATGAAACTGGTTACAGATCCAATCTCCCTGCAAAGCGATTTGCAATAAAATTGCAGTTAGAAATGGGTTGATTACTTTTGCAAGATGAAATCATTTGCCCATTCATTGCTTGTTTACTAAAGAGGCTATGGACATACATAGAAGGCATCAAATTTTCCAAAGAAAGATAAAAGCCACTGAAAGGAAACCAGATACCATTTTAAAGAAATTAGAGGAGTTGAATAAAAGCAATATTTTACTTTATGGCACAGAGTGCAGAAATATATCAAAATTTCTCTGAAGAAATGTGCTACAAGTGCTTTGGTTTAATCAAGAATGCAAAACATAATTCTATCCTGAAAATTCAATTATAACATTGCTAATGACAAGTCATGAAGGTAAAGGGGAAAATAATTAGAAAGAATGAATCTCTTATTACGTCTTACCCTATATGTGCAATGGATCAGGAAATTAAGATGGATGAGTTAACATACACTGAGGTTTTGTTGACATAGATAATGTCCTTGCTTATACTATAGTGTTGATTAAATTTATAAATTGAGATCTTCTTAATATACCATTTTCATGGTTGCTCAATGTGGCCCAAGCCTTAATGTTGATCTTACCAAGCTTCTTGGGATGGCTAAATTCTGCTGAATGAAAGCTTTTTTCTTTCACTTTCATTTTTTTTATTTTTTATTTTTTGAATTACTGCACCAAAACCTACATCTTTTCACTTAAGTAACAAGTACCTTACTATCACTCCAAATAATAGTGTCTTTTTCTTTGTTCATATTCCTTTAATATTCATACAATTATACCTCGTAATTTGTTTACACTAGTATATTCTCTGAAAAATCCAACTATATTTAGAAAGATGATTTGATGATTTGTGGTACATCTCAATCAATAGAACTCACAAAGTACATACTTAATATGTTTTATATATTAATCAAAAATTTATACTTAATTAGGCTATAAAAGCAATAAAATTATCTTACTGCTACATAAATTAAAAACTTCCTACAAAGAATAACTCAGCTTAGCCATGAAAAAAGGAAATTCAAACTGGAAACTAGATTAAAGTACAGTTTTGATTAATGGCTTGAAACAGCGCAAATCCCATGAGGAGGACACACATTGCATATGAAAATAAACACACAAACATAAGCACATAACAGCCCACGGATAAGAGAGCGTGTTTATTTACGTGCTTTCTCGTCCAGCAATAACTACATGACACTGTAAAAAACCACTAAATTTATATTCTGCGTGCAAAGTACAGAGCAATCCATAGATTAAGAACTATGTGTAAGCATAAAGCTATCATAATGGGAATTATAGAAACTTATTAGAAACTTCAGCATCAGAATGCCTGTGATATTGAATTGAACACTCCTGGAGTATTCCAAAAACCATAGCCATAACACAGCACATCTTGCATATTTTGCACTCATCTAGTTTACTGTAATCATTACACGTGTCCCAAAACTGGTCGAAGGAAACAATAGTTTCCAAAATGCCATGCTTCACAATGGATGCCAGGGATCTTTCAAGATTCTCTATGAAATCTTTAATCTGGCCAGCTTCTTTAACATCGGTGGCTTGGTCTCTGACTATCTTGTTGGATATACTGTGCATATGTGTTGCAGGAATGGCCTGATTCCAGTTCTTACTGTCAAATTCATCGCGGCAGGATTTTCTGAACTTCCTCTTCGGCTATGCATTTAAGATTCTGAATAGCTGCTAGGACACTGTCAGTTTGGGTGATAGGAAAACCATGATTCATCCACCGGAAGCTGCCTTTCATTTTCATCATATCTCTGAACACGTCGTCGTCTGCGGTGTTGCTAAATCTTTTGTTCTTCACGGTTAATGCTTCTAAGAAGCTCATAATATCCCACGCTTGCTCAATAGCTTTAATGCATTTTTCCAAAACATCCTTCTGATTCTGAACATTGTTTCCTCTTTGAACACATTGTTCTGATGATGACTTCTGAATCACAGTTTCATAGACAGCAGACACTTCCAATATAATTGCCAACAAAGAAGTCAGATTGACAAATACTGTACTTCAAACTTAACTTTAACATTCCCTTCTGTTAAGGAATATACATAGCTTTTGGCCCTAAAGCATGAATTTTCGATGTTTGCTCCCTGTGCCTTGCTGAGCAATGCTTTCAGTTCCGTACCCTTGTTACCCCGGGCCTTAGCTTCATCCAGCCTATGCCGCATTTTATTAATAAAACTCAAATTTGCAATCCACACAGCTGTACTGCTTTCTCCTTCTCATATTAGCAGGTAATTCTTGTGCTGGTAAAATTCTTCTTCGTCTGTAGTTGCAACTGGTATTAGTTGCTGATCAAGCCTACAGATTTCTTGAAATGCGTGGAAACCCATGGATAACGTAGCCACTATTTTAGGGTGCAGTAAAACCTTAGAAATTAGGCAACAGAATTTACTTGACCATACAAGAATGAACTGAAACACCATCACAATTCTAAACAGGTTATGCAATTTTGATGCTCTGATCACTTTCGTAACCAAGCTAAAATCCGTATAATCTTCAAAAGCATGTAGTTTACAGTTTTGTTGAATTTCACATGAAATCCTAACCCAGAAATTTTCGATGGAGAAGAAATGCAACAATTTGAATAGATGAAAGGAATATTGAGAGAGAACCTTATACGAGATGACCAAGGATAGCATCCATCTTTGGCAAATTGCGACCCAGTTGCAGAACACGAACAAAGATTGCATTACCACCCACAGCATCAACATAATTTTCAATGCACCTTTGAAACCTAACTCAGGGTCATTTAGGTTGGAGATCCCTTCGGAAATTTCAATGAAGTAAATTACCAAAGAAACAGTAACAGCGAAGAAGCTGGAAGATGCGAAACTAGACCGTGCAATGAGATAACTTGGCTGGAGGGTGCGAGCCTGCCAATTCACAAACTGAGATGGATTACGTGCCTTCGTTACAGAGTTTCGCACCAACCTGCAGAGTTAAGTCAATTGCTGCCAACAAAGCACAACCTAGGACCCAGGCAAGATAAATGATAGTTACTAGAATCCAAGTGTTAATCGTTGCCGTCTTCTTTATCACATCGACTTGTTCTCGCTGTAACCACTGCACATAAGATTCCATGAATGCGTCATAAAAAGGAACTCCAAGGGTGAGTAGAAGAGCTAACATATCCTGGAAAATACTTGGCGAATGTTTCCCATTGTTGGGAGTAGGTATCCAGTAAACACACACTCTTAGGCCAAATAGAACAACCCCAAGCAAAGAAGTAACTACCGCTTTGTCTGATGCTGAGTCATCATAATCTTCAATACTGCTCCAAAGGGCCGGGGGCGTTGATCAGAAGCGCCCTTGGAGGAACCCATGGATTTTTGCTTATTCTGGCTTTGCAGATATCATATAATAATACACTCAGTAACACAGCTACCGCAGCCATTGCAGCTGAGAATAAAACCCAAATTTTGGGCTCTTGTAGACCATCCCAAACCTTCCTTGCTGGTGATCGCATATGTTCTTGGCCATGTTGCCTGCTGAAGTTTGCAGTCTACACCCCAGAAAGTTCCAATCTCAGCAACTACTAATGCAGCATTGCAGCATTGCTGGTTGTCAAGGAGCTCTTAATTTAATCGAATGGAAACGTGCTTCGCATTCAGAATGTACGGTCATTTGCAGTATTGTTCTTCTGGGCTGCTTAAACAAAACTTCACAGCATCTTTAATTTACTCGACAAGTGTAAAGTTAAAATGGTACAATAATTCTCCCCGGCCCACAATGAGCATATTCGTTTGGGGCAGGTCTTTAAATATAGAAAGAAAACAAAAGCATTTTTATCTGAAGTTGTGCTTTCGCTTTACACGTAATGTTTCTTAAAAAAATGAAAGAAAACAAAGAAAGAAACAAAATCTACCATATTCTTTTGCAGACAAAAAGAAAGATAAGAGGGTTGCTCTTCAAGTATCACGATTCAAAGCATCGATGATATGCTTGTTACACATTACAAATGCGGCAGTTCAGCATGTAAATACCAGTTTTTAACATGAAGCATGTTGCAAATTTAAAATTTTATTAAGGTTGCAGCTGTTGTTGCAGCGGGTTTACCTTCTCAAATTCAGTAGCAATGCCTAAAACAATGGCAATCGCCCACAAGCACGTTTAAACAAAACTTGCATGAAAAGTTCGAGGTCCCAGGCAATCATGGCGCCTCACTCATGTGCCCGTACGGAAGCATTTTAATAATGGCGCGGTTTTTGGACGCCGGAATTTCAAAACTTACGTGGATTTTTCCCCGGCATTGCTCCAGCACGAGAGATGGAAAGCGCACCCAGGGTTGCCTGCTAACCACGGGTTAGGGGTGCGTTACCGGTGCGTGAAATTGCCGGTAACGGCAAATTAATGCGGAATATCGGAAGTGGACGCCAACTATCATTTTTGTGGGCCCGTGAAATTTTGTCGCCACTAGGCGTGCAGAGGCTGCGTATCCCATGTTCTCTTTTCCGTCGCCACCCAAGATCTGTGATTTGACAGCCTTTTGTTTGCTTGTGGCAGCGATTTTCTTTTTTCTTTTCAGTTTTGACAGCCTTTTGTCTACTTGTGACAGCGATTTTCTTTTGTCTTTTTATTCTTTGGTGTCTGTTAGGGATTTTACTTTTTCATTTCCGTCGTCAGTCCAGAGCTCTGATTTGACAGCCCTTTCTCCACTTATGGCCGAGATTTTTTTTTTTTTTCAATTTTTACTCTTTTGATGTTTTTTCGGGATTTGACTTCCATCGCCAGCCCAGATTTGGGGTTTGACAGCCTTTTCTCCGCTTGTGGCATAGATTTTGTTTTTTTCTTTTCTTTTTTTTTCTCAGTTTTTACTGTTTAGTGTTTTCTAAGGATTTCATTTTTTCACTTCAGTGCCAGCGCAAATCTCTGTGATTTGAGAGCTTTCTTTGTCTGTGGCAGAGATTCTTTTTTTCTTTTCAGTGTTTACTTTTTGGCGTTTTTCGGGGTTTCACTTTTTTACATCCGTCACCAACCCAGATTTGTGACTTGACAGCCTTTTCTCTTCTTGTGGTAAAGATATTTCTTTTTCTTTTTTTCAGTTTTTACTCCTTGGTGTCTTTTCGAACTTTCACTTTTTCATCGGCACAAGGTTCCTTTCCACGAATTTCTACGGCGTTTCCGATCGCTCAATTTTGTCTGTCCATTTTTACCGTTCACAGACGCCGGCTCGTTTGCCTGTCCTCTGCTTGCAGCGTGTTTTTGGAGCTGCTCTTGTGGTGCCTGGCGCGCAGGTAATTTTAAGTTTTAATTCCATTTTGTTTTTTGTACGAAGGAACGTTTGCCGTTGTGGTAGTTGTTTTGTATATTTCTGTATTATTAGAATTATAATTTTTTTTGCTGTACTGGGGTTTTATGTGCCATTTTAGGGAGCTTCATTGTATTACATCGTGTTGTACTGGTCCATTTTGTTGCTCTGAAATTCATGCTCTTGGATCTTTCCACTTAAATTCTCTTTCACAGTTTGCATGGTACTGCAAATTTGTATTTAAAACTTTGCTTTTGCTTGAGTGAAATGGTGCATTCCTCTTGATCTTTCCCTGAAAACATGAGATGAACGTTGCGCAGAATTTCGAATTTAGGGGCGCACTGTTTTGTGGGTGCTGCTGGTGTTGGGATATCGGATGGACGAATGGCGATAGGATAATTATTGGGTACTCTGCCAACCGAAACATTTCAAAATGGCGTACGATCTTGACATATATGACGCCCTCATCGTTTTGTTACTCTTGATCCATGGACGAATGAGGGGGANAAAAGTTGATAAATAAGGTTGTCCTTTGGCTATTATGTTTGATCACAAATGAAAAGAGCATTTAAAAAGTTGATAAATAAGGTTGTCCTTTGGCTATTATGTTTGATCACAAATGAAAAGAGCATTTAAAAAGTTGATAAATAAGGTTGTCCTTTGGCTATTATGTTTGATCACAAATGAAAAGAGCATTTAAAAAGTTGATAAATAAGGTTGTCCTTTGGCTATTATGTTTGATCACAAATGAAAAGAGCATTTAAAAAGTTGATAAATAAGGTTGTCCTTTGTCCTTTGGTCTTTTGGCATCGGATTTCGTTTTTTCTTTCATGTCTCCAATAACGTCAAGGTTTAATCGGAACGCATAATTTCAAATCTTTCACAACCACACACGCGGGTTTAGTTTGGAGGCTTGTACACGTTGGAAACCTACGGAATGAATCAGTGGGGGCTCAAATGTGCAATAATGGTGCTTTGTTGTCGCTTTCTTGTGGTCAAGCATTTTCCACAAACAAGTTTTAACAAATTTGGTCTTTATTGTTGCTGGCTAAAATTTTGCGACTGCATTTGCACCGGTCCACCTCGTTGTTGCTCAAATTGGTTCATACTGATGGTATTCTTTTGGTAGATGCTTTGCATTATGTGTACCATTGGGCATTACACAGAAATTGCAAACGTCCATTATGGGCAGTAATGGCTTGCCATTATTGACGTTTGAGGAGGGTGACAGGCATGAGATCCTGAGGTCGGGGGTAGCAGAGCGATAGCCTGCAACCAGCAAGGGCTAGCATTCTTTCTCTGTACATCAGGGGGCAGCGTGTCAATAGGCAGGTCACGAATAACACAACAGACACATATGTCGCGCAAGCAACGACAGTCTCTCTGCACAACGTGCATCAAAGGCTCTTCCTCATAGATGACGGACGTGCAGACCGCGACAGTGGTGTGTGCGTGTTGCAGGTCGCGCATTAGCGAAGGACACGGACAGAGCGAGTGCACGTTAGACAACAGGCGGCAGTCAGCACAGAACGCACAGCATCAGGTGGGCAACAGGCCTCTGTTGGCAGCAGGCAGTAGTTTCTAACAACAACGCAACGACATGTCTAACAACAACGCAACTGCAAACAGCAGCAAGCTTTCTCTGGTTCCTGCTGCAGACACCAATATCGTCACAGACGTGGCAGAAACAGATGCTCAATGACACTGAGTTTCTCTCTGTCGTATTTTTGCGAACTGCAGCGGCCTCATTCTTCCGTTTTGTCAAACAAACGGCGAAACAGCAGTGACATGGACGGTTGCTCGTGTCAAAAACAGCACTCAACACCTATCAAAACGGAAATGAAGTACCTCTGTTTACAGAGCTTCTCCACGCGCCGTTGACAAAAGGTAATGAACAACTTCTACGTTTTGTTTTCTCTTTCATGAAAACGTGAAAACGAAAGGTGATGTTAGCGGTCATGTTTATTCTCTTTCCTCACACAACAGACGGTCATGTTTCTTCTCTCTTCCCTCACACAACAGACGGGCAGTAGCACCAATACCAGGAAAATCTGAATTTTTCTTTTGCATTATTTATTGTGCTTTAAAATTCCATAAACATTCAATTTAAATTTTCAATTATTTTTTTTGGTTTATATTTTCAAAACATTGAATAGCCTTTTTAAATAAATATTTAATTTAAATTTTAAATTATTTTATTTAGTTTATTGTTTCCAAAACATATCGCATAGCCCTCTTTAGCTAAGACTATTCTTAGGTTTTAAACCTGTCAAATTTTTCTTAAAAAATATGTCTTCAAACTTTTAATTTTTATGTTTCTGGTTTTTTTAAAAAAAATTGTTATTGCCCAAATCTTTTTCTTTCTAGTTCCATTTTCAAATTTCTAATTTTGGTGGTCCATACTTAAGTCTTGACTTTGGTAAGGTAGTTTTAATTATTCAACTTTAAATTTATTTTTTCTAAAATCATTTCCCTTTTAAATTTCAAGCATTTATTTTTCTTTTAAAAAAGAAAACAAATCATTTTTAGTATATTTTAGTGTTTTTTTATTTTGTCAAAAAAATTTCTTTTTAAACATAGCACATTTTAGTGTTATTTTAGAAAAACATTTTATTATTGCAATATTTATTTCTTCTACTCAATTTTATAATTTACTTTAACATTTATAATCTAAAAATTTTTGTTTTATAAATGCACCCTACCATCTCATGAAGCAACTTTACCAACTTAAGAAAGCTACCTGGGAAAAATGTTAGGGATTACAACCTTAGATTCCTCCATCAGCTTGCTTATGTGCCAAATGAGATGTGTTTACAACTTGATGGTATCCTCAACTTCTACCTCTCTACCATCGACATATTCTTTGCTTATGCCATCAAATCTAATTCGAACATAACAAAAATATAGGGAGGAATGGCTAAAGCCATGGAGTTAAAACAAATAACTCTTATGAACAACATCCAAACCCAATTTGGGATGATGAGTATTGGTAATGCTATGCCTCAAACTCTTTCTCCCTTTCAACCAACTCAACCTTCATGCAATTACTCTCAAGGCTTTACATCCTCTTCATTCTTACCATCCAACATTAGTTTGAATGATGACCAATCAAAAGCCTTGATCGAATTCATCATAAATCCAAATAGGACATTGAATTCTTTTGAACCTTAACTCAAACCCAAAACCAAATGACTCAAATACTGACTTCACTGTAGAAACTTTCCAATGAAGTGCCTGAGCTAAAAAGAAACAATAACAAAGGCCCTATACAACCAAAAAAGCCAAGTACATCAATCAACAATAATTATTGTTATCTCCATAACACAAGGCAACATTTTCAGGAGACTTGTCCTCAATTCTTGACATTATATGGTGACAATACCTAAGGGCAACAAAATGGAAAAACCCCTATTATGATCCTTAATGTACCTCATGAAACAAAAAATGAAGAGGTTTCTTTATTAGAACAAGTTATGGTAGGCAAACCTAACCCACACAACATTCTCTACTGCATTGTGAACACCACACAACAACAAACTAGGAATAATTCCTACATGCCTCCAAATAGAAGAGTTCCTAGTGAAAATAATGCAAACAACCAATCTGCGCCATCCTAAGTAACCACCCCACAATGACCAAACCCTCCTTCTATACTTAAAAAAGCCCCACTTCAACAAGAAGCCAAAGATGAACATAGGAATTATGATTTGGTTGAGGATCTTAGAAGAGTTAAAGCCAACATTTCGATGTATGATGTCCTACACTTTAATGAAATGAAAGAGGTGGTTTGGAGCATAGTTCATACACCTAAAGCATAAAGAGAAAGATCCCCAATCCCCAAAAGGCAAGTTCACTTCGCAGAAAGTCTTAACATGTTATCAATACAAAACGTGAATAATTCCATGTTAAGTAGAAAGGATCATTCCCCTTTCCTAACCATGTTGATTATTTTAAGAAAGAATGTCCACAACTGTTTAATGGATTCTAGTGCAATTGTTAGTGTCATGGCTCTTGATGTTTGTAAGGCTTTAGGAGCACAATTGATACCACAAATGAAAAGTGCGATTCAACTTGATGGATCTAACATACATGTAGTAGGATCATAAAAAGGAGTAAAGGTACAACTTAAAAAATATCCTACATTTACATGTTATATGGATATCCTAGTTGATAAATTCCATTTTGTTGTCAAGCTCCAGCTACAATGTTACATACACAATGTTAGGGTATATACCCCAAGTCTATAAATACCATGCTTGGGCTCTAGTTTTGCATAGTTTTTAAGTTAGTTTTCATTTAGAGTAGTGAAGCTCTTGCTATTTCTTCTCTCTATCATTAGAATATTTTTGAGTGCCCATAGAATGAGTCTAAGTATGTATGATTCTTTGTTCAAGCACTAACATACCTAAGCGTGGAAATGTAACAAAAATAAAATGAACTCTTTTGACAATCCTTGCAGCACTGAGAATAGATTAATATTTTCTTTAATTCATTTACTTTCTTTCTTTTTACTTTAACATATTTTAATGAAGCAATTTATTTCTAGGTCTTAATGAACACAAGCATAACCACTTCGAGCATTTATATAGTACTTGGTAACCTAGCACTTCGAACATTTGGTAGCCCAATAGTACTATATGTGCTCATGATGTGTTCAAAAAAGTGAGACGATTACTTGTATTAGGCTAGATAGGTAGTAAACAAGTTAGATTTTAATTTACTCTACTCTTCATTTTTGTTGTAGGTGATGAAACTCATAAAATATAAAATAAGAAAAATCATATATATAAATTACACTTAAACCATACCCTTGAGCCTCACAAGTGTAGTTGG
>MNCI01028159.1:103367-118327 GCA_015680685.1 Gnetum montanum
AAATTATATTTTTATTCACCAACTAAAAATGTTTTCTTCTCATAGGAGAGCTTCTCCACCTAAGATTAATAAAGTATATCTACCAAAGCCTCAACAGTATCAAATTATATATACTCACCTTGATGAGTATGTACCAAACTTTAGTTTTATCCTACACTAAGATGAACAGCTGCAGTGGTGTGATATGGAGGGCAACATTGTGTTGTTGTCTAATTGTGGTGCTCCTATAATGCTCTATCAAATTTTTGCATGATGTGATCTTCAGGACCACCATGGAGAGTATATTGTGAAAGATGTTGATGCTAGGGATTATCATCCCTCCAAAGCACAACATCTATGAGACTGGTAGCTAAAACAATGTTATGAACTTTTGAAGAAAAAGGGGTTGAACGATTCTTCATTCTTATTGTACCTGCAATCTAGTGAAGAACCCTTCTCTAGGGATTTTTTATTTAATGAAACTCCTCTCTTTGACTTCAATGATGGAGGTCAAAACCAGTATCTACACTCCATAGTTCTTAATCTTGATTCTGGTAACAAGGGATCCAATAACAAAGAAGGATCTAGAGGGACAAGTCACAATAGGGATGCAGATAAGAAGCAAGATTGTGATCATGGTCACGATCACCAAAGAAACAATAGTAGGCATAGTGATGGTGTTGATTCTTCTTCCTCTTTCCATTCATTTTCTTCTTGTTCTTCTAGCTTTGACCGTGATGGTAGGAGGCAAGACCATGATGGAGGTGATCAAAATGAATGTAATGATCGATGAGATGTCAATGATCAAGGGGACTGTTGAGAAAGGAAAGATCAAGGATGTGGATGTTTAAGAGAGGTACATCACCATGAACGAAGGGGTAGTAGAGGGCATNTAATTTGATACTGTTGAGGCTTTGGTAGATATACTTTATTAATCTTANGCTCTATTTGCTACCCAAAGTATACTTAACATCATAGAGGCAATTAAAATTCCAACAAGGCATGTGAACGATAGCCAGATCAAAAGGTTAGACATGAATAATATTCCTCAATTTCAAGGGATATATAAATTTTATATGAAAAATCATTTTCAATATTTCCAAAATGCATGTGCCTTGCAAAATAGAGATAATGAGTGGTAGAAATTGAAGTTGTTCCTTAGTATACTCATCAAAGAAGTAGAAAACTAGTACCAATCTTTAGAGTTAAAATTTATCAGATGATGGAGTACTATGCTTGAGTTTTTCAATAATAAATATCAAACATACTCCAGAGTATGCAACTTAAGAAAGCAAATCCAATGCAACTTAAGAAAGCAAATCAATCGAGGGGTCAAATGCTTGATCAAAGAAAAGATCTTTCTTTTGATCCCATAGTTCACCTAGGCCCTCACATATACCTATGGTTGACAACCTTGTTCTTGCCTCTTCCTCCATATCAAACTCCTTCGGGCCTTCTTCAAACCAAACTTTGCCTAAGATCCATACCGTAATACTTACTCACACTATGTTCTAATTGGATCTATGTAGGAAACCTTCCCAGGAAGTTAGTTGATCCTAGAAGTTCTCTAATTTACTTGAAAATTTCTTGAAATGAATCATACAAGGCTTTTCTCCATTCAAGTTCTGGTGTTAATTTAATTTCTCATGAGATTTGCACTACCTAGAACCTGCCTCCTCTTAAGAGGAGCAACATAAGATTAGAATTAGTAGACCAGTCCATCACTGTTTCATTGAGACTGGTGGAAGACATTGAGATCACTATTTGTGGGTGGTCTTATCCTCCCAATTTCTTGGTAATCAAATTGGAGAACTATAAGGGGGATTTTCCAATCATCATAGGAAGGGCATGGTTGAGCACTATTGATGTAAGAATGAACATTAGAGATCTGTCCCTAGAGATATCTAAAGAAAATATCTTTCGAAAGATCAAGAAAAAGAGAGTTCCATGCATTTCATACAATGATACAGGGTGCAATTGTGTGCAGAAACTTTGGGTCGTAAAGTAAACATTTATCTCTACATGCAAGCAGTGTGTGCCAGAAGTAGAAATTCAAAGGTGTTTGTATGCAAAAACCACAAAATAGGAGGACACCTAGTGGTTAACTGCTAATTCTAAAAGTAGCACACTTTGCATGGAACTGACTAAGAGCTTGACATGTGCATATGTCATGGGCATGGATGAACTCAAGAAGGTTCATCACCAACTCTCTAATGACACAAATGATGATACTCACTAAGGAGAGTTGGAAATTCTTGAAAAATTCAAATAAGAGCCCCTTGAGCTAAAAATGTTATCGACTGAAATAGAATATGTATTCTTGATGAGTGGAGATTATAATCAATGTAAAACTTGCTTTAGAATAGAAAAATATGCTGTTGAAAGTAGTTGAAAGATGGTCAGCAACTTTTGCTTGGTCATATCTTGAACTCATAGGGATTGATCATGGGATATGCTAGCATTGCATCTACACCAATCTAGCCATAAATCCAAAATGATAGCCACAAAGGTAGTTGAGTCCCAAATTGAAGCAAAACATCAAGGAAAAAATTAAGCAACTCCTCAAGGCAAGGTTCATTTATCCCATTGCAGATAGTGAGAGGGTTAGCCCGCTTGTGATTGTGCCAAAGAAAGATGGCAAGTGGTGGGTCTGCATCAATTTTAGGCTACTGAATATGGTAGCATTCAAAGATTATTTTCCATTGCCATTTTTTGACTAGGTGCTCAACATCATATCTAGGCATTGCTACTATAGCTTTCTAGATGGTTATAGTGGCTATAACCAAATTTAAATTCCATTGGAAGACTAAGCAAAGACAATGTTCACGAGCCCCTAGGGAATTTTTGCATATCACAAGATGTCGTTTGATCTATGCAATGCTCCTGCCACATTCCAATGCTTGGTCCTAAGCATTTTTCAACAGTAGATTTGTAATAGTGTGGAAGTCTTCATGGATCACTTCTTCACTTGTGGAGCTATATTTAAGCAAGCCCTAGACCACCTTGAGCAAGTGTTGAAATAATATGTCAAACCAACTTGCAACTCAATTAGCAGAAAAGTCACCTCATTGTCCAAGAGGGCATTATATTAGGGCATAGGATATCACAAACAGGAATTGAAGTAGACCTTGAGAAAATAAGAATCATCTAAGGAATAACCCATCAACCAAAAATAGTTTAAGATATTCGATCATTCCTTGGACATACTNCCTTTGGAGTGATGCTGACACAGTTAGATGACAAGAAACGTCTATACTACATTCAATGTGTCATTTGAAGCATTGTGGGTGCACAACTAAACTACACCACTACAAAGAAAGAATTGATGACGATGGTGTTTGCTCTAGAGAAGTTCAAGCATCATGTGCTTGAATATAAGGTATTTGTGCACATAGACCATAGTGCCATTTGCTTTAAAATGAATAAGCCAACAGTGAGCCCTTATGTTATATGGTTGTTGGTGATCTTGTAGGAATTCGATCTTATGATGGTAGATTGAAATAACATTGAGAATGTGGTCACTGATCACTTGTCTTAGTTGTGATGGAACAACAAAGAGAAAGAAATCTCATTATTTGATATATTTCCTAACGAACTTCTCTTTGCTGAGGCTATAATTGAACAAATGCCTAATAAGCCAAAATCATATGATGGCATTCTCACCTATCTTCTCACTCAAGAGATGCCATAAGCGTTGGAACACTAGAAGAAATAGTAGTTTCTTCATGAGGGAAAACACCTTATGAAGATCAACGGATACCTTTACAAAGTGTGCACTGATGGCTTGGTTCATTGGTGTGTCTCTGATGCTAATCAACTACGTGTTTTCCAAGATGCTCATGAAGGTCCTTGTGGAGGACACCATGCTAGGAGATGCATGAATTTTAAAATCCTAATAGCAAGGTACTATTGGCCAACACTTTTCAGGGATGTCCATCATTATGTTTTCTCTTGTAAACGATGCCAATGAGATGGTGGAATAACTGCTTGAATGGAGGAACCTCAACATTGGATTCAACCACTAGAATCTTTCAACATTTGGGGCATTGACTTCATGGATCCCATCACACCCATGTAAAATGGAAAGAAATACATTATAGTCACTGTTGACTTATTGTACACAATGGGCAAAAGTAGCAACCATCATTGATTGTACATCTTCAACTACTACTTAGTTTGTACCATAAAATGTTGTAAATAGTCTTGGTGTGCCATGTGCATCAATTTCTGATAATGGAACTCACTTTATAGGAACTACTTTTTGGAAGCTGATGTAATTCTTGGGGGTTGAACATAAACTCACAATACCTTACCATCCCTAAGCTAACGGTCAAGCTGAGGTTTTAATAGGCAAATCACAAGGATACTAACAAGAATAATTAGCAAGTATAGAAAGGATTTGAAGCATAAAACTAAACGATGCCCTTTGGACCTACCACTCAACATGGAAACTTCCTATAGGTTATTCTCCCTATGTGCTTATGTATGAAAAATTGCCAACATTTCCTATTTAATCCAAACTCCATATACCTTCAATGGTTTGTAACCTTAACCTTGACTTGAGTCTAGCCCAAAAAGAATGATTGATGAATCTCAACCTATTAGATAAAAATTGATTAGTAACCCTATCATCTAACGAGTTGCACAAGGCCTATAACAGAAAATGTCTTGGCCTAAAAATTAAAAAAGTTAAATTTCAACCAGAAGAAAAGGTTCTCTACTGGAACCCCACCTACATAACTCAACGAACTAAATTTCAAACATTATGAGAAGGACCTTACATCATTTATGAAACTTTTCCTTCAGGGGCCATGATGATCTATAAATTGAGGAACCCAAACAAGAAATAGCTAGTCAACATCCAACAAATTAAACCTTTCCATGAGTATAAGCTAGCTAATGCAACAACAACCTCATTAGATGGACAACCATGCTCCATATTTTAGATCTCCTCCTCCCAACTTAGTCATGGGGGAGATGGCCACTCATGCTAATCATTTAAGTGGCTCCTCAATTTTTCAATTTTTTTTGTTTTACATGTTCTTTATTTTACATCTTTTTGTTTTCATATTATTAATATTTTTTAGTTTTTGTTTTCTACCATCATTAGTACATTTGCTACTTCTTAAATATTTTACACTTTCTTTTATATTCTTTTTTGTTTGGTATGATTTTCCAACCTTTTGTTAATCAGTGCTAGGTACATTAGTATGCATTACGTGATGGTGGTATGTATTATTTTTGTTATTTGATTGTTAGTGTTTGGTTTCTAGCTTTGAATTTCATTACGGATAATTAGGACATGGTTTCTTTTCATGTAATAGGCAGTGAGTCCACAACATCCACCTACCCACAAACTCTATGGTTTTCCTTGTTTCGGAAATGTGTAGTCCCTTTTTCAATAATAAACTTTAATAAATTTGTGACTTTGGTAGTTTCCAGAATTGAGAAGGATTCAAAGGTTTGAACAGGGTGTGGCTTCAAGGGAATTTGATATTCTTTGTGCTTTTCTATTTATTTGGGTGCATGTGTGTTTTCATGGACTTCTTACCATTCTACATCATCCAGTAAAAGAAAGTTGAACAAGTTCTTACATGGTGTAGTTCTTATCTAAAAAAAATAGAAGAAAAAGAAAACAATGAGAATTCAAAGCACATCCCTTGGCCAAAAAAAATGCATATGTCCTCACATGGTGTGGTTATCATCAAAAAATAAAAATAAAATAGAAAAATGATGAGAATTTAAAGCACATCCCTTGGAAAAATTAAATGTATGTGTCTTTGCATGGTGTGATTTCCATTTAAAAAAAATAATGGAAATTAAAAGCATACCCCTTAAATAAAATAAACAGGCTACAAGCACTAGTTATGAGACTAGTCCCCTCTAACGAAGATCCTTCCTCACTTCCTACTTCTTCTCTAATTTGGAACAGTGGTTGTTCTGTGGGAGCACTCTTGTGTCTTAAGAAATGGATTGGTCTTAGAATGTTGATGCGAAATCACTGAACATAGTTGGCTTTGTTCTAGACTAAAGATGAATCCTATCAAGTCATTTAACCACACAATCCACAAGGGACTTCATGTGACCATAATTAGGAACTCCATTCCACACTCTCTCATCCATCTATGCTTTCCATGTCTCACCTCACTACTGATTTCATGTTTTGGTTCAATGTCCTAGTTTGATGTGTCAAAAATCTTAGTTTTTTTTTGGGTTTTTGTACTTAACCTTCTATAACCATTAATCATCCATGGAGCCCATGAACTCTTTGGTTTGAAGTTAAGCAAGGGCATAAAAGGCTTGTGCCTACTTTGGGGACAAGCCACTTGCATATCTTTTGGTTGGGCTAGTTAAGTTCTTTACCTTGAGATACTTTTACAATCAAATTCTATTTGTTTACCCCATCAATGACATCCAATTGTGCACATCTTCACAACAATCTTTAGTGAATTCCTCTTTTAATTTTTGTGAACTCTTATACCTTCTTCAAATATTTTCTTGTATTGTGCTTTTTTCAAATTTAATGGACTACTTATCTAATTTACCTTATTTGTTAGCGTTTTTGCTAACATTACTAAAGAAATTAATCTACCACAATCACAACTTAGCTGAGTGTGAACACCAACGAGATAAGGCATTTAACCACTATGTTTTACACATTGTATACTAATTCATGATTTTATTGTGATTGCAGTGGGAAGCATGAACTAGAAGTGAGACTATCTTCACTAAGGTTGATGCAGTAATACCACACAATGAGGACTATTCGTGATTGTTGGATCTCTTCTCTCTCTCTCTCTCTCTCATTCTTCTACTACTAAGAGGTGTTGGATGTTAGTGTTCTCCAGGGTGTTCACTTCTCTTATCATGAACACCCAATGTTGTAAAAAATGTAATTTCATACACTTGGACACTTAGCATCTATTTGTTCCAACTAAGTCAACGTTTAATGTTAGTCAGTAATCCCATACCTACTCAATATTCTTTGTAAAAAAAAATTTTCTCCTCTTCTTTACTTGAGGACAAGTTTTAATTCAGTCGTAGGGGTATGTTGAATCACATTTTGCCATCTACTGTGACATCACATATGCGACATTGGGATTTAGTTGCGACATCATGTACACAACGTTGGGGTATATACCCCATGTCTATAAATATCATGCATAGGCTCTATTTCTGCATAGTTTTTGAGTTAGTTTTCATTCATAGCAGCGAAGATCTTGCCATTTCTTGTCTCTATAGTTAGAATATTTTCTGAGTGCCTACAAAAGGAGTTTAAGTGTTTATGATTTTTTGTTTGAGCACTAATATACCTAACTGCAGTATTGTGACAGGAATAAAATAAATTCTTTTGACAGTCCTTACAACACTAAAAATAGATTAAGATTTTCTTTAATGCATTTTACTTTCTTGCTCTTTACTTTAATATATTTGAATTAAGCAATTTATTTCTAGTTGTTAATGAACACAATCATGACCACTTCGAGCATTCATATAGTACTTGGTAACCCTGTAACACTTAACGTTTGGTAGCCTAGCGGTGCTACATGTGCTAAGGATGTGTTTAGGAAAGTGGGGTAGTTACTTGTATTAGGTTAGATAAGTAGTAAACAAGTTAGATTTTAATTTACTCTACTCTTCATTTTTGTTGTAGAAAATCAAACTCATAAAATATAAAATAAGAAAAATCATATACCCAAATTATACTTAAACCATACCCTCGAGCCTCAACTGTAGTTGGAAAGACAATAAATGTTCTCAATGCCCATATCACTTCCTAGAAGAGCTAGTGCATTAGATAACTATAGGTCCACAAAATTTGATGACATGTAACACCTTAGTGATTTGTATGGTTGGGCATAGG
Source organism: Gnetum montanum (assembly GCA_015680685.1). NCBI lineage: Eukaryota > Viridiplantae > Streptophyta > Gnetopsida > Gnetales > Gnetaceae > Gnetum > Gnetum montanum. Next base: position 111,211 of record MNCI01028159.1, read on the forward strand.
GGTACCACACTATTTATCACTAGTAGTTGATATGTCACCCACTTATGGTGTACTCTTATCTAGGACTTTTGAAGCCAAGTTTGGGGGCTTCTTTAGGTCTGATTTCTCAAAATTATTGACTTGTATCAAAGGAAAATTTGAGTATATGATTACACTTAGGGAACCCTTTTATAAGCAAGTATTAACAACAACATTCGATTAACAAAATAAATTCTTGGAAAATCAAAACACTGACCTTTATGTTGGAGTTATTGAGGTTAAGTGTGGAGAACATGTTGTAAATGACCATGTGGGTGAAATTACAAAAATAAATACTTTTTCTTATACAAACTCCATCCAACCCTATCAAATTTCTAGAGAAGGTGAATAAATCCATGAAGATATCTTACCTTATCATCAATACAATGTATTTCGTCTGAGTGATCCACCATCTTTAAGGAAGGACAAAGATATAAATGAGATCCTATCCCCTAAAATATTAGAAGGTGTGCCAAATCCTAATGACATATCCATTGAACATGTTAGAGAAGCTATATTCAATGACTATCATGTGAACAACGAGGTGAAGTGTGTTCATTTTCACTTGAGAACCCTTAGTTACCCAGGAGACCTACTATGATGCCATTAAATTGTCATCAAAGGCATATACACAAGGGTTGAACTACATCGTGGGCAAATTTCCGAAAGGACTGTGTTCTTTGGTAGTGTAGCTAATCAACTAGACTTGTGTTGGAATTCCTATGTTAAGAATGAAGTACACCATGAGCAAAGTTTTCTTAAAAAAAGGAAAAAAAAAGAAAAAGAAAAGAATGAGGATTGTGTTCATTAGTAATGTAATAAATTATTAAGTGTGATGGGGTCTAGTAGCAATCCTCATCCTAACCTTCATTTCCCCTTTTAAATCTATATTATCAAAAAAAGAAAAGAAAAAAATAAGAAAAAATCCAAAAGTTGTGGCTTGCTACAATTTGACTTGAGCCTATCCTCCTCATTAAGTTTTGTAAAAGTCTTGTGCTCAAAATAGTCTGCCTACTTTTTACTTTGACCTTGTGAAAAGATTGGGAATGGGATCTTAATCATATAATAATATATATAGTGTAATACGTTCTTAAGTGTGATGGTGTCTAGTAGCAATCCTCATCCTAGCCTCCATTTTTCCTTTTAAGTTGATATTATCAAAAAATAAAAATAAAAAAAAAATCCAAAATTTGTGGCTTGCTACGATTTGACTTGAGCCTATCCTCCTCATTAAGTTTTGTAAAAGCCTTATGTTCAGAATAGTCCGTATACTTTTTACTTTTACCTTGTGAAAAGATTGGGAATGGGATCTTAATCATATAATTATATATATATCTAGCTATGTAGTTAAAATAACAAAATTATATATTTAGATTTTGATTAAATAAGATGGTGTTATTTGGGTGGCCCATGTCTAGTTCTCTTTTGATTATTTGGTTATTTTAATCATGTTTAGATCACTATAGTTTACTTTTAAGTTCCATTTACCTATTTTGTGATGTTTTTGATTTGCTATCAATTTTATTTCTTGTTAAACTTTCATATTGTTTGCTACTTGCACTTGCATGCAATTTTTGGTTTGGGGGCTAAGTGTTGAGGCCAACCTTGCCCATGCTGCCAACTGGGGCCATGATCAATGGTAACATAAGTTTTGAATAGAAAAATGCACACTCAATGACCATTATGTTTGATCACATAATGAAAAGACTATAAAAAAAGGTATCCTTTGTCCTTTGGTCTTTTGTTCTTTTGGTAACAAATTTTATTTTTTTCTTCATGTCTACAATAAAGGTCAAGGTTTAGTTAGGACACGTAATTTAAATCTCTCACAACCACACACGCAAATTTAGGTTGGAGGCTTCTACACATTGGAAACCTACAAAACAAATCTCTTTACTGATTGGGGGCTCAAATGTGCAATAATGATGCTCTACTAATACGTAGCATAGATATGTGGTTACAGTTCTTGCATGATTTCTTATGGTCAAGCATTTTCCACAAACAAGTTTTAACAAATTTTCTCTTTATCGTTGCTGGCTAAAATTTAGTGATTGCATTCATCATCAAGTTGCCTTGATGCTATTTGCTCAAGTTGGTTCATATTGATGGTATTCTTTTGGCAAAAACTTTGCATTATGTCCACCATTAGACATTACACAGAAATTGCAAACACCAATTGATGAGAGTGGTTGCTCTAGTAGTAGCGATTACTCTAGCAGTTACTCTAATTATTAGAGTGGTTACTCTAGCAGTTATTCTAATTATTAGAGTGGTTACTCTAGCGGTTACTTTAGCAATTATTCTAATTATTAAAGTGATTACTTTAATTCTTAGAGTAGTTTCTCCCAAGCCTATAAATACAGTGCCCAGGCGCATAATTGGAAAGAAGTCTTTTAGCAATCAAGTGGCAAAACTCTTGTAGTCCGTTTGAAAGTTAGATTATTTTCCAAGTGCCCACAATAGGAGGTCTAAGTATGGAGGGATCTTTATTCAAGCATTGTGTACCTGAGCACACCTTATGTATGGTAATAAAGACAAGCTCTTTGATTCATCCTTGCAGCACTTGAGATTTTTTTCTTACACATTTCTTTTATTTTATTTTCTTATGCATTTATTTTATTTTATGCACTTTACATTTTTTTTATTAGCACAACAATTCATTTTGATCAATTAAGAAAATCATTAAATTACACAAGCATGACCACTTTGAGCATGTGTGTAATGCTTGGTAATCGTGTAACGATTAGCGTTTGGTAATCCTAGCAGTGTTGCACTGGTTTGGGATGTGTATGGCAAGTGGGAATGGATGCTGGTGTTAGGATTAGTTAAAACTTATTTAATGAGTAGTTAAGTTAAATTAGTCACTTAGTTACCTCTCTCCTTCCCTACTAGCATAGGACATAAAGACATAAAAGCTATAAAAATCATATGCCTCAAGCTTACTTAACCATACAATTGTGACATACAGGTAAGCTTGGAAAGACAACGATCAATCAACCCATCCTTGTTCCATAAGGGCACATAAATACTTAGTCCTTGGAATTCGATCAAATCATGTGTAAAATGCTCGTATTCATATGGTTGAGCATAGGGGTACCTCGCCACTCATCATCAGTTATGGGTAGTAATGGCCTACCATTATGAACATTAGAAGAGGGTGATGGGCATGAAATCTTGAGGTGGGGGTAGCAAAGTAGTAGCCTGTATCTAGCAAGGGCCAACCTTCTTTCTCTAGATGCTAGGGGAAACAACAAACGTCTGCAAGGCATTAGTAGGTAGGTCATGAATAATGCAATGGACACAAATGGTGCATGAGCAACAATAGTCTCTATGCACAACATGCATTAGAGGCTCTTCCTCATAGGAAACTGATGTGTAGATGGAAAAGGTGATGTGTGCATGTTGCAGGTTGTGCATTAGCGAGGGACGTGGATAGAGCAACTACATATTAGACAACAGGTAGTAGTCAACACAAAACATGCAGCGTCAAGTAGGTGACATGCATTTGTTGGTAGCAGGAAGCAGTTTCCTCCTGTTCTTTTATAGTCTCCTAGGATGGGAAATGACATGTTTGACAGTAACATAGCTACAAATGGTAGTAAGATCTCTCTCATTCCTACTGTATACACAAATACCATCACAAACATGGCAGAAATAGATGTTCAACAGTGGTGGCTTTCTCTCTATCATATTCCTGTAGATTATAGCAGCCTTGTTCTTCCCTCCTGTTAAACAAATGATAGAACAATAATGACACAAATGACAGCTCTTGTTAGAAGCAATGGTGAGCATCCATCAAAAAAGAAATGAAGTACCTCTATTTATGAAGATTCTCTATGCATGGTTGACAAAAGGTGGCAGACAACTTCTATGTTTTGTTTTCTCTCTTATGTTCATGGAGATGTGAAAATGAAAGGTGATGCTAGCAGTCACATTTCTTCCTTCTTCCCTTATTTAGTTGTGGTTATCGGTAGCATTGCAACAACGTCCACAATGGACCAACAATGACAAGCGACAACAGCAAGACTAGGGAAAATTTGAATTTTTCTTTTGGATTATTTATTGTGCTCTAAAATTGCACAAACATCCAGTTTAAATTTTCAATTATTTTGCTTGGTTTATTTTCTTCAAAATGTCACATATCCCTCTTAAACAAACATTTAATTTAAATTTTCAATTATTTTGCTTAGTTTATTATTTTTAAAAGATCACATAGCTCTCTCCAGCGAAGACTATTCCTAGGTTTCCATACCCATACAAGAGGCACCCTAGGTGATAGTATTCTCAAACGCATTTTTTCTAGGTGTTGGCATGTCCAAAATTTATGCATCAACAGTTAGGTATCTAGTTGTTGGTAGCACTACTATAGGTGATGGCAGTTGGTGGCAGAGCATGACTTGATGTGGTTCTGTGTGGTTCATTCTAGGACTTGTGTTGGCCTCGAATGGTGGTTGCATCCTAGCTACTACATGGACATTTTTTTTGTTGTCTTTGCTTTGTTTCCATTGCTCCTCAATAATGCGTATTCTTGATTTATTTTGGTAGTGTTGTTTGGTTTTGCAGCATTTTTCCATTCACAATCATAGTTTCATTAGTAAAGTATCTAATAAACTACCTAGATTCTAAGTCACTTAAAGGGTAGTTAGGTCTAGTTCATCCTAACAAAAATGTTTAATATTCTCTATTTCATCATTATTTGTAGTTTGGCTTTCACTTTTTTGGGTTTTGTGTGCAAGTCCATGGAAAGGGGAAGAGTTTGAAGTGGAGGTGGACATAGAGAAGGGAAACCCAAAGACCCTTTTTCAAATTTCATAAAAAAACTAGCCTTTGAAGCATTTTGGGAAAGAATTCGGAGAGAAAATAAAAACCATTAGAAGGATTACACATCACCTCCTTAGAAAGAAAATACCAATCCCATTTTCAGATAACTAAAAACCCCAAGCATTATTATAGGGTACAAAACCCAAAAACCAAAAGATAGTCATGTATAACATCATAAAAGTCATTTAAAACAAAGAGTATACATATTTGGAAAAGCAAAAGTCCATGCAATTTATAGATACCCTATCAACACATATTACGAGGAGTCACAAGTATTAAACATTGGCATTGTGCATTCATATATCTTTTCCTATCTATGAAAGTTGACAAATTCTTTCAAGACACATTTATAAAGAGAATTTAAGTACTTGGGATGAAAAGTACAAGCATTTTGCTCAAGCCAAATCTCTCAAGCAACCTCCATACATAATGGAATCTCAAGCAAGTAACCATGAATGATGGACCCTTTTATAATTATTGCCCAATATTAGTCTCAAAGGATCCTAGTCCACATGCACATGCATCAACCTATAGCCTTTGTAAATAAACATTTCTTAAAAAGGTGTGTCATAGTTTTGATCTTCTTATAGCAAACAATACACTAAGAGGCCATGGTAAAACTTTGCCATTGAAGTATTTCTTGAGTGAGCATTTCATGATGAGCAAAAAACCTCATCTTTGGTCAACGATCCCATCTCATCACTTTGGTAAAGGATTGCTTATAAAGTCATGACATCCACTCTCTATGATTTATTGAAACAAAATGCAAGGTATCCTCATAGGCTGAATTAGGGGGAATATGTCTTTTAAATATCATAAGAATTCTAGTAAATTAGCCATGTCTATTTTCATCATGAAAGATTAAGGGAATTTTACTCAACCTCTTATAGAACTAATCCTTTATATGTTCCCTTGGATCTTGGTGTAATAAGATAACTACTTTAGGAGAAACTTCTCTAATCATTTTGTGATAAGCTTATCCTATTAGAAGACCTTCCATTGGAAAGTTTACTTCCCTAAATTCCTAGCACCTAAGCAACTGAAGGAAATCCATCCTCTTCTAGTGGTGTTCCAAATCTTTGAGGCTCTACTTGGATAAGTCCACATATTAGAATAGCATATTTGAAGACAACTGATCCAAGGATTATATGCTCGAGATCGAATCTCCTAAGCTATCTTAGCATCTAGAATGTAAGCCTACCTCCTCAAGTCCTAAAGTTTATAGCCACCTACATGAACTAGGATATTTGCCTTATCTTAATTAATCAACTGAAATCAATGATGCTTCTCCCCACTGAACCAAAGGAAATTCCTCATAATTTGATTGACTTGTGACACAAATGAAGCTAGGGGATTTAACACCAATGCACTATAATTGGGAATGCTTGAGAGGATAGATTCAGCTAGAATTAGCTTACATACAAAAGATAGAAACATATCTCTGTAGGAAGTTAAATTCTTGTACATTTTTCCTAGCACTCTCTTCTAATTATTAGCTGAATTTGATCTACAAAATAAAAAATAAAAAAAAAGACTATCCTAGGGAGGTAGTTAGGAGGGAGCCAATAGTATACTTAAAGATACACCTAATATACTCAAATATTTCTATTGGTTACCCTACATGGAAACACTTTCTTTTATTCTGATTGACTTCAAGCACTGTTAACTGACAAAATCTGTTACACACTTACATCACCTTTTTGGCCTTAGGGATAAATGCCAAAAGAATCATTTTTTTATCTACATAATAAAAAGTATCAAGGTTCTAGGCAAATGGAGATGTAACATTTAACCTTTTGTTTCATCTGCAAAGGTTATCAACAATAATAGCAAAGAGATATGATGATAAGGGACCATCTTGCTAAAGGTCCTGCTTGTGGTAGCATGGGAAATGTTGACATAAACATGAACATATTTCTAAGTTTTGACATTTGAATCCTATTTTCAATCTTTGCATTTTCAAATCCTCATGCAATGCCCTTCTCTAATTTTAATCCTCCATAATCAATGATTACAATATTTTGGTTGGCATCACATTGCTCTTAACTATCTCGTAAGGGATATTTTCTTTCCATGGATTCCATGTTTGCATTGATAATAGTTTTTGAGCATATACTTAGATTTGTTTTTCTATACCTCAAACTTATAAGAAATAAGAGATCTAATTTTCTTTTTGGAACGTTTCATCATAAATTGTTATGATTAATAAGACTTTAGCTTAGTCGTAGGATAATTGATTTCAAAGTTGTAGGTCATGAGTTCTATTTCAATGGACAAT
>MNCI01028173.1:0-23639 GCA_015680685.1 Gnetum montanum
AAAATAAAAATAAAAAATAATCAAAGAACATTGTCTATCAAAAAACAAAAAATTAATCAATACAGCTCCCATGACTATTCAAAAACAGTGGGGGACACCCCCTAGGAAACAGAGAGGGGGTGCGCCCCCCAAGAGACAAAGAGGGGGTGCGCCCCCAGGAAACAGAGGGGGTGCAGGTGCACCCCCCAGGAAACAGAGGGGGGTGCACCCCCCTCTGTTTCCTGGGGGGCACCCCCCCCTTTCTGTCTCCTAGGGGGCGCACCCCCTTCTGTCTCCTGGGGGGCACACCCCCTCTTTGTTTCCTAGGGGGCGCACCCCCACTCGCATGATGAGCAAGAATAGCAAAGAAGACCCGTGGGGCATCGACCCAGTAGAGGGGGGCAAGGGTAGGGACGCAGGGGGATCATTATGTGGTCCTGCCTTTTGTAGTTACTGGTATATTTCAAATAAAACATGATAAAAACGTTATTGTTTTGAGGCAGAGGAATATAGCTAGAAATCAACAACCCAAGCCTAATAATCAAATAAAATCCTCAAAGATGAGCTGAAAATAGTGCAGAACTCTAGTGCTGCTCTTTCATATAGATAAATAAGCATAAGGCAAGATCCAAGATTAAATCTATGAATATAAGGATTTGCTGCCCCCATTGAAATGGGAATAAGGAAAGGCCAAAGACAAGCTTACTATATTAACTTTGAAGAGATGAACTTTAAAAATGAAAAATATTATTTACAAAGAAGATTAAAACAAACCATAAAACAAAAATGTATTTTAAAAATGACCGCTGCAATCATGTTCTTTGATAGACAATGTATAACAAAATTCCATCCAAAAAATAAAAATAAAAAATAATCAAAGAACATTGTCTATCAAAAAATAAAAAATAAAAAATTAATCAATACAGCTCCCATGACTATTCAAAAACAGTGGGGGGCACCCCCCAGGAAACAGAGAGGGGGTGCGCCCCCAGGAGACAGAGAGGGGATGCGCCCCCCAGACCACAGAGGGGGTGTGGGTGCGCCCCCCCCCTCCCCCTTTCTGTCTCCTAGGGGATGCACCCCCTCTCTATCTCCTGGGGGACGCACCCCCTCTCTGTTTCCTGGGGGCACCCCCCCACTCGCATGATGAGCAAGAATAGCAGAGAAGACCCGTGGGGCATCGACCCAGTAGAGGAGGCCAAGGGTAGGGACGCAGGGGGATCATTATGTGGTCCTGCCTTTTGTAGTTCCTGGTATATTTTAAATAAAACATGGTAAAAACGTTATTGTTTTGAGGCAGAGGAATATAGCTAGAAATCAACAACCCAAGCCTAATAATCAAATAAAATCCTCAAAGATGAGCTGAAAATAGTGCAGAACTCTGGTGCTGCTCTTTCATATAGATAAATAAGCATAAGGCAAGATCCAAGATTAAATCTATGAATAGAAGGATTTGCTGCCCCCATTGAAATGGGAACATGGAAAGGCCAAAGACAAGCTTACTATATTAATTTTGAAGAGATAAACTTTAAAAATGAGACCCCATTTTACAGAAAATGAATTGCAGATTGAACTATACTGTAATAAGAAACTCTGGCTCAAAGAAAAGAATCTCAATGAAGAAAGACCAATGAAGAGATAATGTACGAAAATGGTCTTTGAATCCACGGTTTAACCCATTTTGAAGAGGGAGTAGGACTGTTTGTTGCAGAAATAGAAACTTACCACAGAGTTGACTGGTTATGGATAGGGATGCGATGTAGAAGCAGCAGCAACGGTTCACAGCACAACGATGCAAAAGCGGCAGCAACAGCATTCAGCAGCAGGAACAGCGTTTAGCAACAGGAACAGCGTTCAGCAGCAGCAACAACGTTCAGCGGCAACAACAGCAAGATTAGCAGCAACAACAACGCTCAGCGGGCAGCAACAACAAGATTAGCAACGTTTACAGCACAGGCACCAAATGCTTTACCTAAATGTGTTACTTATTGACGTCTTTGCCATGGAATAAACCCTAAATTTTTTTCCCTCCATCTTTGCTGTTGCAGATCTGCATTTAACTCATGGCAGACATGCATTTAGTTCATGACAGTTGCAGTTGTTGACCTGACCTGCATTTAGTTCGTGACAGATGCGGTTGTTGAAAATAAAATCAAAGTAAATGAAACCTGTGAAAAACGTAATGAAACGTGTCAAAAACGTTTCAGTCTGCACCCCCTGCCCCCCCGAAACGTTTCGCCCACCAAGTGACGGTTACTGTTCATGAGAAACGGCGTTTTGAAACGGGATCCCGTTTCCGCAACGAAAAACGTGAAACGTTATGAATCCGTTGCGTTTCTGGCAACATAGCAGCACAGTACGTGCAAAATCTCTGCGCAAAGAAGGATTCTTTGTTTGCTTTTATGCTTTGGTGGGGTATTGGTTTTGTTGCATTTTCAATTCAGGGTAACTACATTTTGCTTTGCTAAATTATTGTTGAAATGTTGTACAGCTAGTTTATTATATAAGGTTTTTTGAAATGGTACCTATCCACATGTTTAAGTCTCAAGCCATATTTTGAGGAGATTGTGCTAGATTCTGTAAATTATGTTTTTTGTGTTGCACCATACTTTGTAATGCTGCAGTCCTGAGCCAATTATGGATTTCTCCTTCTTGTATATGCAAAAGGGTCTGAGGCAAGGGCAGGGTTGGAATTCTAAAACATTTTGTAGCAGGACAATCAGTTTCGGTAAAAGTACATGATAATGTTGTATTCGGAGAGATTGGAATGTCATACAGAGAAACAGAGCAACGAAAAACTTCTTGTTTTAATTTCAAAATGATTTTAATGTTGTTTGATCAGGAAATCACATTTCACAAAGGGTAGGTCCATTACGTGGGATTGATAAACAAGATCTCCTAAGATCCTCTAAAAAGTCTATATATAAAGTTAGAGGTGCTACTTCTGTGTAATCGCTACCTAGCCATGAATGTAGTATGTTCTACGAATGATATTTGTAATTTTAAATAATCCATTTACATTAGATCTTATCCAAAATTGATATTTATAATTTCAAAGAACCCATTTACATAGATTATCCAAAATTGATAACTTGTGCTTTTCTTTTGCCATGATCCCTCTTCCATGGAAACCGATAAGCCTACGTATGCTAAGTTAGCAAGAAAGGGTTTAGTAGAAAGAAGTTGGTTATTAACAATTAACCTTTTAGAAGTTGTTAACAAGAAAGGGTTCAATAGAACAAAATTGGTTATTAACAATTAACCTTTTAGAAATTGAACAACGATTTTCCTTCTTTAAAAAGCTTGATGAAGTGGGAAAGAAAAATGAACTTTGCTCTTGGAAAAATTTCTCTTTGCATCTTCCTATAGTAAAATGGGATCTATCAAATCTTCAACATAATTTAGGTGTGCATAGAATGGACCAAAGACCACCTGCCAAGCTTCATCATTTCAGAATTTATAACTATTATCACTAATATAATGATGGTTGTGAAACATAGCAAGGTCAATTGACCCATCATTAAGGGAAAATTCTGTTTGTTTCTCTTTCACTTCTAAACTCTTGACTTGGAAAAATAACCCAAAAGCCAACCATTGGATTAAAACTAACTCATCCATGAACATCATCATCTCTATTATCTAATGAATAATTATATTTATCATCTACCTCACCTTTGAAAGAAGGGTTGGTTGGGTTTTACCTCAGCATTTTGTTTTATATATATGTATAATGTTGTTTTATGTTCTTTGTGTAAAAGGTTAGCAGTTGAAACAATAAGGCTATGAAGTAAAGCTCAGTGATAAAATGCAAATGTAAAAGTGTAAAACAAAGCAGAACAAGTCATAATGTGCACATATGAGAGATAAAAGGAAGGCTACAAATTCACCAGTTTTAGGCCCTAGCAGGCCATCATGTTGTGAGTTTTACGCCTTGGAAGGTCATGAAATTGCTAGTTTTAGGCCTTGATAGGCCATGATATTGCTAATTTTAGCCCTTAGTGGACTGCAATCCATACTTGCCTAGCAAGTATGGGATGCTCTTGAAAGAGCATATAAGGATAAAATTAACAATGCAACATGATATACTGTTGTGAAAGTAAAGCAACATCTGTTAACCAAAGAAGGGACAAGACATTTACTGCAAACTTGTTGCTTAATCTTTGATAGATTAATGGGCTTTCCTTGTGTGATCCTAGTTTCACCATTTTCCTTGTTCAAAATGGCAATTGGTAGGTACTCTTGTTGATCATTTAGCATCTTAGAGTTGGTGTTACTAGCATTGTAGTTATTCTCGTTGTTAGTTTTGCTCTTATTACTGGCCCTAGCTTGAGTTTTGGGAGTTTCCTCTTGAAACTCCACCTCCAACCCTTAGTCATTGCTGACATAGTTAACCAATGGTACCGACATATTATCCCCATAGATCGCAATTTCCCATCCCTCATATGGTATGGATCTTCTGGTGTATAGGAGATGAAACTGTTCGAAGCTTCACCAACTATGGTCTTTCAAGGATTAAATTGAAATTTGATGTCTCTTTGACTACTAGGAAGTTAGCGAATGTAGGGAATTTCTCACCAGCTGCGGAATCCAAGGAGATGGAACCTTGCACCACTACTCCTAACCCATTAAATGACTTGAGTGCTAAAGTAGTGGTTTCTTGGATGTTCTCGATTAGGCCTAGCTTGTCGACAATGGAAAATGGTATCACATTAGTTTCTACCCCATCATCTACATGAACACGATGGACCTTGTATTTACCAACATGTATAGTGATGAGGAGAGGGGTGGAGTAGATAACACTTCTTCATTTCTAGAGTCAACCTTCACCTCACTATCATGAAAGTTGAGCATTGGTTGATGCTTGTTTTCCCTAAGTGAAGCTTGATCAATGATAGAGTGGATTGACTCTTTGTTGGCAGGCATGTCTATGCTCATAGGGATAGAGGTTAACACCTGAGCTAGTGCATCTTTGTGGGCAGGTGATGGGACGCAATATTGCATGGGCCACGATATCACCTACGCAATATCGTGTATGCGATATTGCAACCCATCACCAGTTCTATAAATAAGTGGTGGCTCTCCCTTGTTTCTCCATCTAGATCTAGACCTTAGCCAAACTCTTGCCATTTTTCCATTCAAGAGTTAGAATAATTTCCATGTGCCTGTAGTAGGAGTCCCAAAGTGAACGGATTTTATTCGAGCAATTCTGTACCTGAGCACACAATTGTGTATGGCAATAAAGACAAACTTTTGGATAAACCTTGCAGCATATGGATTAAGCTAAATAGGAATTTAATTATTGTTAAATGTTTAAATGCTTTCTTAAGGACTTAATCTCTCTCAACCCTGAACTCTCATAGTTAAGTGCATTCAGTATGACCGCTTCGAGCACGTGCATTACGCTTGGTAATCCCAGTAATGAATAGCATTTGGTAATCCTAGTAGCATTGCATTAGTTCAAGGTGTGAACGGAAAGTGGGGATGGATACTGATGCTAGGATAATTAAAGCTTAGTTAGTGTAGGTTAGTTACTTAGTCTCTTCACCCTTTTCCCTCTTAACATAGGCGCTAAAAACATAAAAGATATAAAAATCACATGCCTCAAGCTTACTTAACCATACAACTGTTACAAATACAAGTAAGCTTGGGAGGACAACGATTGATTAACCTTAGGTATTCCATAAGGCGTGTAGGCACTTAGTCTGTGGAGTTCGACCCGATTGCACGTGCAACGCTCGTATTCGTATGGTTGAGTGTAGGGGTACCTCACCACTCATCATTGGCACCGTTGCCTGGGAGTAAGTTGTTTGTGCACTAAGCAGAACATAGGAAATAATCCACATCATTGGGAAGCTTAAACGAACCCTTAGGGTTAATCAGAAGAAAATTTAAACAACGGTCAATAGCACACCGACAAGATAACAATGTCTTCTTCTTCTCATAAAAGCACTTCACCACCTAGGGATCACACAAGAGATAGTCGACGACACAACATACATAACCAATAACCGCCAGTTCCTCAATAGTATCGGGTGGTATATACTCATCACGATGAGTATATACCTGATTTTACTTTTATCCTCCATCAGGATGAACAATTGTGTTGGTGAGACTTGCAAGGTAACATAGTGTTACCTCCAGATTGTGTAGTCCCCAACATGCTCCTTCATGCTCTTGCACAGATAGGCATGACACAGCTATACGCTGAATACGTTGCAAGTGATTACGACATAAGGGATTACCACCCCACGGTGGTGCAACGTTTAAGGGACTTACAATAGGAGAGCTACCATACATCGTTGAAGGGCAAAGGGGTCCCACACGTCCTAAGCTAAATTGGAGATGGTGAACTAGTTATAATAGGTTCTCCATCAAATGATGTTTCCCCTCCTAACAATGGTGAGGAGGTGGGGTATCAGAACCTACACTCCATGATTCACAATCTTGGTTTTGATCCCCATGAACACCAAGTGTTCATTGAGGGAACACAAACACATGACAAGGATGGGCATTCGGATCGTCATCATGATCGGGGCCATAACCACTGAAGAGAAGGTAAGAAACATCATCATGACGATGGTTTCCCTTCTTCTTCATCTTAATCGCATCATTCACCCTCTCCCTCCACATCAGGACATAGTCACAAGGAGCCCAACTGTGAGGATAAGGGTAAGCAAGATGAGAGACCTTGATGAGAGAGTTGAGAGAGAGGATGAGGGCATTCGAGAGAATCAAGGCATGGAAGAAGGGAAAGTAGGGAACTGCGTAGACATCATAGACATCAGGAAAGGAATGACAACGAAGAACCCCTACTAGCAAACTAGAGTATGTTAAACATTACGGAGGCTATGAGAATACCTACAAGGCACCAAAAAGATAGCCAGATCAAGAGACTAGACATGAACAATATCCCACGATTTGAGGGGGGATACAATGTTGATCCAAAAAATCACTTACAGGCATTTCACAATGCTTGTGCCTTGCAAAATATTGAAAAAAATGGTAAAAGTTAAAGTTTTTCCCTAGGACACTCATAAAAGAAGCAGAAAGCTGGTATCGGTCCTTAGAACCGAAATCCATTCGTAGGTGGAGTACGATGCTAGAACTGTTTAACGATAAATATCATATGTACTCCCGAGTGTCGAACTTGTGTAAGCAGATCCAAGGATGGAAACAAGGTAATCACAAACCCTTGGATGCTGCCATGGGCCAATATTAGGCACTATTACATTGTTGCCCGGGCCATGGTTATGCGCAACAGGATCAACTACGCCACCTTGTAGATGGGCTAAGACATGAAACTAGGAGAACCCTTTGAACATATGCCCAAGGGAGATTATCTGAACTTAAGTCCCATGAAGTTCATAGATTTTTGAAGTAAGTAGCTAAGGAAGAAGGGGAGCTACGGAAAAGAGACAGCGCGGAGGAGTATAACTGCGATTCTTCTCTCCGAAAGAGGGGAGTAAGATTCTATGAGGAAGAGGATGAGTCATCACTTGAAGAGTTGGTAAATAGAAAAACCTTGTTGCTTCAAAAGTTAACAACCGAAGTGTTAGCTAAGGTAGATCAAATGTGGGACTCCTTAGATAGTAGATTTAAAATTGTTTTAAAAATCATAGAGGAGTCTAAGGAGTGAAGTAGTGACCATGATAAGAAAAAGAGGAGAGATTCAGACCATGCATGTAACAAGGGTAAGGGAAAAATGGCTATCATTGAAGAGGTTGTGGATTCCAATATGGATGATGATGGTGGATGTGAGATATGTTAGTATGATCATCCCAAGGGATGTTGCCTAATAATCTCACATCTACAAGAGTCTGGGGTATATGCAATCAGTCCAAGACTTAACAAACGACAAGCACCCCGAAGGTTACCTTATCCCGAAGGTAACCCAAGGTAGTTCCACCAACCCTTAATGTATTATCCAAGTGGAACTCTACCACAACCTATCGAGCAACACTAGCAGTGGCAATACCCATAGTCATGGGGGATGCCACCGCCTAGGAAATAATACCCTTACCGGCAACCAGATCCATATGGCTATTACGTGCAGTAGCTGGTTTCTCCAAGTGACTCTGTCAGTCACATGACTCCATAATGGCACTACCAAGTTTAGGAATATTTTAAGACTCCCTCTCCTAGAAAAGACACTCCACATGCATACCATCCTCTGAATCCATCCGCATCTCTTACACCAATAGTTCCACTACCCCTTGCTCCAACAATGCAAGGGGAACTCCCCACTCAACTGCAGCAATGTAATGCTATGAGAGTTGTAAACCTTTAACCCACTGTTGGCTCTAACAACCGTACAAAGAGAAGACCTTTCTTTAGAACCAACAGTCCAAACAAGCTCTCACAACCACAAGTGGTTGAGTCTATGACCACTCCTCCATCAAGTAAGGCTTTAGAGCTCCCTTCAAACCAACAACAGAGCTCAACATATACGGTTATGTTAACACATACCATCACTAACTGGATAAAGGTGAGCCACCTTCCCAGGAAACTCTCTGACCTCGGAAGTCCCTTAATCTACCTCCATGTCACTGGGAATGAACCTCGTAAAGCTCTTCTAGACTCAAGTNAGGTTCATTCCCAGTGACATGGAGGTAGATTAAGGGACTTCCGAGGTCAGAGAGTTTCCTGGGAAGGTGGCTCACCTTTATCCAGTTAGTGATGGTATGTGTTAACATAACCGTATATGTTGAGCTCTGTTGTTGGTTTGAAGGGAGCTCTAAAGCCTTACTTGATGGAGGAGTGGTCATAGACTCAACCACTTGTGGTTGTGAGAGCTTGTTTGGACTGTTGGTTCTAAAGAAAGGTCTNGACATCTCCTGTATGCAACCGGTGTGCCTAGGAAACTCAGATACAAAGGTGCCTGTATGTAGCAACCACACAACAAGAAAACACCTCGTGGTTGATAGCTAATAAGGAGAGTAATTCACCAACATGCATGGAACTAACTGGGGGAACGACTTGCAACCACAACGAAAGCATAGATACATTGGAGTATGAGCATCGCCAACTTCCAACCCTTAATCTAAAAACATCAATTGGGAGAAGTTGGACACTTCTAAAAAATTCAAATAAGTGCTCATTATTTCGAATCTCTCCCTTTCAATTCAGTCATGGGGAAGATGGCCACCTATGCTAATCATTTGAGGCCCTCAGTTTCTTTTTAAATTTTTGTTTTACATATTTTTGTTTTACAAATTTCTTTGACTTTTTTATTATTTTTGTTTTACAACATCATTTATACTTTTTCATTTCTTTGTGTGTTTGATCACTTTGTTTGATTCGTCACTTAATAAGTGCTCCAAATATGGTATGAACTGTACTCCATTGATTGCTAATGTTTGGTTTTTACCTTTAAGTTATAATGTTGATACTAAGGTATGGTTCTTTTGATACAATAGGTGATGAGTCCACATCATCCACGCATCCATAAATTTCTATGGTCTCTCTTGGCTTGGAACTGTACAGTTCCTTTTCTTCAAAATAATAAGAACTATAAACGAATCAGTGACTAAGCATTTCTCAAACTAAGGAAGGACTTAAGGATTGAAAAGGATGCGACTTCAAGGCGATTTGATGCATTTGTGTTGGCCATTTTCTTGGGTGCTTGGATGTTTTCTTCTTGAGTTTTCTTACCATTCTGACGTTACCTCCTTATCGGGAAGCTAGGTAAATAAAAATAATAAGTCTTTGCATGGTGTGGTTCTCACACCAAAAAAAAAAAAAAACAATGAGAATTCAAAGAACACCCCTTAGACAAAATAATCATTTGTGCTACAAGCACTGGTTATGGAACTAAAAACATGTTCCCTGTAACTAAGGCCCTTCTCACTTCCTACTTTCTCCTCTTTCGTTTCGTCAGAATGGTGGTGGCTCTTTGGTGGAGGCATTCATGTTACTTCAAGTGGATGGATGGGCTGAATGTATTAATGTGAAGTCACTGGGTGTGGTTTGTTTGAGGCCGGATTTGGAATGGGATCTACTAAGTCACATTAATCATTAATACACAAGGGGTTGTACATCACCTTGTTCTTGAGATTCCATTCCATTCTCTTCTTTCCATCCTTCTTTCTCCATTTATCACCTCATTGCCGGTTGTATTAGTAGTCTATATTTTGGTGGATGCATTATTTTCTTTTTGGTAAACTCTTGTGGTTAAGAATTTAACTCTTGTTTCCGAATCACATTTCTAGAGCCTATAGACTCTTTGAATGTGGGATTTTCAGGGCATTGAGGGCATGAGCCTGCTTTGGGGAGTACCCATTAACATTCCTATTTGGTGCATCCATTAATTTCTGTCCTTTAAACATTTCTGCAATCACCATTTATTTTGTTCATTTCCATCCTTGACATCCTTTTCATTGGCATTTTAGTTGTTTCTTTTTCTCCATCTTTCTTGTTCCTTTTCATTTTCTCCATTCTCTCGCTACAGGAGGTTCACTCTCAGTCATGGGGGTCCTGGTCCAATTTTTTCAATTTTTTCCAAACCCCTACATCTCGGGTAGGCACCAATATTGTATCTCTAGATCTATATCAGCCATATCACAACTCAGCTAATGGACCTTACACCGAAGTAAGGTATCAATTGCATTATGATTCATTTACCCTTGCTAATATAAGACTGTGTTGTGTGTGCAGATGGCAATCATGCAACAATGGATTGGACCTAGAGGGAACACTTGGAATGGATCAGTGCTAAAGAAACTATGCAAGGAGCAAGATTGATGGCGTGCTTATGGATGGACAACGAAAGGTGCAATCTTGGCGTTGGCAGCAATAGACTTCTTCTCTCTCTCTCTCTCTTTCTCTCTCAGCTACCAAATAAGGCTGGATGTCAATTGTACATAGTGTTCACTCTTGTTGTCATGAACACTAAGTTTTGTCATGATTTGTAATGATGATCCATTCACTTGTCACCTCATTCACCATTAGTTCCATTCAAGTCAATAATCCCATACCTTCCCAATATTTTGTAAGGAACTCAAGGATCAGTTTTTATTCAGTCATGGGGGTATGATGGGACACGATATCGCATGGGCCACGATATCGTGTACGTGATATCGCATCCTAGTTCTATAAATAAGTGGCGGATCTCCCTTATTTCTCCATCTAGATCTAGACCTTAGCCAAACTCTTGCTATTTTTCCATTTGATAATTAGAATAATTTCCATGTGCCCACAGTAGGAGTCCCAAAGTGAACGGATCTTTATTCGAGAAATTCTGTACTTGAGCACACAATTGTGTATGGAAATAAAGATGAACTTTTGGATAAACCTTGTAGCATATGAATTAAGATAAATAGGACTTTAATTATTGTTAAATTTTTAAATTCTTTCTTAAGGACTTAATCTCTCTCAACCCTCAACTCTCATAGTTAAGTGCATTCAGTACAACTGCTTCGAGCACGTGCGTTACGCTTGGTAATCCCAGTAACGAATAGCGTTTGGTAATCCTAGTAGCATTGCATTAGTTCAGGGTGTGAACGACAAGTGGGGATGGATACTAATGCTAGGATAATTAAAGCTTAGTTAGTGCAGGTTAGTTACTTAGTCTCTTCACCCTTTTCCCTCTTAGCATAAGCGATAAAAACATAAAAGATATAAAAATCACATGCCTCAAGCCTACTTAACCATACAATCGTGACAAATACAAGTAAGCTTGGGAGGACAACGATTGATTAACCTTAGGTGTTCCATAAGATGTGTAGGCACTGAGTCTACGGAGTTTGACCAGATTGCGCATGTAATGCTCGTATTCGTATGGTTGAGTGTAGGGGTACCTTGCCACTCATCAGCGGGAGAAGCTATGACCATGTCATATAAGTTCAATGACATGTTCTTTTGTTTCAATGACCATTTGACTTATTCCATTGTTGTAAGGAAACTCTTTCCCTTGGCCTATAATGTTTCAGCCTTAGTGATTCTAACCTCCTCCATCTTTCCTAAAGTTTGTGGCTTAGGTTTTGATGGACGTGCTTTGAGCCCCTTGTCCATGGATGCAGCTAATCTTGGTGTAGGTTGTTTGAAAGCCTTTTTTCATTAGTTACCTTAAGTGGATTTCATTGTTGGTTTAGTCATAGCTTAATTTTGTCACTGCTGTAATGATGGTTTCTTGCTAACCTCTAAGTTGTGGGCCACTATAGGTGAGCTTTGGTCATGGGTTATTATAAGCTTACTTGTTGAAGGTGAAGGGACCTAGATAATAAATGGTTCCCTAGGCTTTGGAGGATTGGCAACTCATGTTCTTCGTTCTGATGTTGATGCCACTGAAGGTGGGACATGTATAATGAAGGCCTTCTTAGGGGCTGGAGGGAGTGGTACCCATATGAAAAATGGCTCTCTAGGCTTTGTGTTTTGGGATCATGGTGATACTTTGATGACAAGCAATTTCCTAGGAGGATTAGACCATTTGGTTTTTGTGAATGAGGCTACAATATAGGAGTTGTTGTTAGCACTTGGAGAGTTTGGCTCATTCAATACCAACTCTCTATGGTCTATCATCTTCTGGATGTCATCGTTTAATGCTAGGAAAAAATTGGTGTCATGGCCAGCCATTTGATGATAATGATAGTATCTATCAAGTCTAAAGTACTTTGGTAGCTTGGGATCATCTTTGGTAGCTATTTTTGGATCTCTAGCTATGTCAAAAAGACAATCGTGCCTCTTACAAGCCTCTTCAAAAAGTTGCTTATGTTGTATATAATCATCTTTAAGCAACTACTCTAGAAGCGTAGAGGGATTCATAGGAAACCTAGTGTACTTATACCTATTCTTCCACCCAAAATTTGATCTTGGTTGATTTGGAGCATAGGAAGTGGATGGTTGGGATGAGTCGAAAGATGTGTTGCATGATGATGATTTTTGTCTCTCTCTTGTTTTGAGTTTTTTACTACTACAACCATATTTTTATGTTCTTGCTTGGTTTTATCTCCACCCCTCCTTGCATGTTGGTTTTAATATGCCACATGGGCTAGATTTTTGCTTGGCTCAATTGCCTGATCAATGTTCTTAGTTTGTAAGAAGGCTTGGCTTAGTGATTAAGGATCTAGGTAGTAAAGCTTTAACTTGATAAAGTCATTTATTTCGCTCTTGTAGATGGCCAAGAGGTGAGTTTCAGCAATAGGCTCTAGGATTTCATTAAGTGTTAAGTTCCACCTTTGAATGAACCTTTTAACCAATTCAAGTGGCCCTTGCTTCACCTTCATCAATTAGTCCAACTTGGCATCTAACTTTAAGTTGTATCTGAAGTGGTTGACAAATTGATTAATCAAATCCTCAAGGGAAGATATGGAACCACTAGGCAAGGTTTGGTACTAATCTAGAGACTTACCCTTAAGGGACATGAGAAAAATTCTCAATATCATATGTGGCCAAGCATGCAAAAAGAGGTACTCAAATTGAAAGGTGATTAGATGTGCATTGGGATCTCCTTCACCATTGTAGTTGGTGAAGTTTGAAATAGGAAGCTCATGGGAAAGGTTATTTGAGGTATAGTAGGACTTATAGGATCATCTTGGTAGAAATCTAAAACCTTGACTATCTAAGTTGTATTGGCCTTAAGTTTCCATAGCTCTTCGATAACTTCTTGGATCATTTGGAAGGCTTGATCTAAGCCTTGGGGCATCCTTGTAGGCTATAGTGCTTATATCGATGGTTGAGGAGGGAGTTGTGAAGGTTTAGGTTGTACAATTAATGTTGGCATAGAGGGAAGATGTCTTGTGGCCACTATTGTAGGTGGGTTAAATAAAGAGAAAGAAGTTTGAGTTGGAATTGTGGTATGAAGGGGATGAAAGAAGTATGAGAGGCATTTCTTTCTTGGGATCCCAATGAGCATTGTACTAGTATGACAAATGGAGACGACAAGGTAGACATCACCAAGGCTAGGTGAATGGAGTGAGGTTGTGTGGAAAAGGACATCGATGAGAATAAGGAGGTGGATTGAGGCATGTATTATGCCTGGTGTATGGCAATAATGGGTGTATAGGATAGAAGGAGAGTTGGGCCAAGGGATTTGTCCCAACAATGATGTAAGAGACCTGGAGTTGGATGCAATGGTTTGGGAAGTAAAAGATTGGAAAAGACTTTAAATGAAGGTGTCCATCTCCTATTTGGCCTCAAACTCATCATCTTCTTCTTGATGATCTTCTAAGCTAATTCCCTCACTAAACTCATCAACCTTTATGATTTGTATGATCATTTGTGCATAAAATTCAATGAGGGGGATTTGGTCATAAGGAGATGGGATGTATTCTTTTCCATCCCAGTGTATGATTTTAGATTGGTGCTTAGCATCAGATTCGGAGCGTGGTAGCAAGAGACCAGCTTGTATCTTGGCACAGAGAAAGTTGTATAAATTCTCATTAATAATCACAAAATTTGGGTTTTTGCCTCTTTTCCTAAGTGATTGTCTTTGTTCTATCACCGCAAGGTCTTTTGGGTCATAAACATAAGTTGCATCTTGGTTGGATGTCATATTTGTTAGGTTAATGGGTAGCATGGTTGATTAGCTGAAAGACATTGTCAAAAGATGTTGTTTTGACCTCTAACTATTTTTAGTAAAACTTTCAACAAGCTAGGTTTCCCAACAATGTAATTGGCTATAAATAAAAACAACTATTGACACTACTACTATAGTATAAGTGGTGTATACCACTCTTGGGAAAATGGATGATGTGGTTTTAAAGTTGGTAATACCAACTACACTAGTATTTCTAGTGGTAGTGTTTATGCTGGAGGGTATGCAATAGACAACCATATTTTCCAACCAACTATGTTAAGGTAGGTGATGGAAATGGGGTTTCAGTTGAAAAATATAGCTGGAAAATTTTTGTCAAAAGATTGTGTATGTTGGTTTCAAGAATTGGAATATGAAAATATTGAGTTTTTCAAGGATTATGCTAGAGTCTTGGAGATGTCTATGTTGGCCCTACTACAAAATTGCATAGCACATGTAGTTGGGTTTTTGAACAAAATTAGGTTTTGGATTTGGATTTTCAAGGTAAACTACGCTGGTTCTAAGGAATCCAGCAACTACTATGAAAGTACAATAGAAACCAAACTCACTTACCACAACTATGCTGGATATTAGAGTAGGAATTTGGGCAGCAATGTTGGCTTTGATGAAATATGTTGGTATGTTTTAAAATTTGAAAACATAACAAACTTGGTATTTGAAAAAGATTGGAAAAAGGTTTTTGGACTAAGAATTTGGGCAGAGGCCCTCCTTTAAGGGCTAGAAAACTATTGGACTTGGAAACTTTGGTTGTTAGAATGAGAACTAGAAAATCCTAAGCATTAGAATAATTTTAGCCTCAAATCCCCAAGGCCTCCAATAAGTGGGATTCAAGATACCTTAGATTATTTGGTCGATCACCTAGGGACTTACAGAAATGTAAATACTAGAGAAAATGGAAATGTAATTGCAAATTTGAAATGAAAACTGACATAGAAATGAAAACATGAACTCAAATCTACATGATGATGAACTATAACTTTATTGGAATGGAAAATGCATAAAGTAGAAGGTTCAAGAGGTATAGATTTATGTGTGGGATGCACAAGAAGTTTGCTTGGAAGCAATTTAAAGTTCGTTGAAGCTTGTAGTTTGCACTTGAAACCCCACGATCTAGATACTTCCCAACCCTAGTTTCCAATAACTCCCTGATAGTCTCCATCAGAATTTGCAACTATGGTAACTAATGGTATTTCACCCTTGAAGCAGTGATATCATGTTGGGAGTCTCTAATGCCTAGCATAGACACCAATTTTCTCTTAGAGATGTTTCAAGGTTACAATGGCTCTCTTTGTTGCAAAAATGCAGAAATTTTTGCTACTCAAAAGGAGTTGGAACCCTAATAAGGTGTTCATGTTTGATTTATATAGGCTGTGAAATTGATGATTTTTGGGCTCTACACATCATTGTCATGATTATTAACAAATTGGTGTTTATTTTCATGTTGTAATGACTATAATTCTCAGCATAGATGACAATTTATAGTTAACTGGAAATACACCGTAGCCACCAAAGCCCATCCAAATACTATAAATAGTAAATAGACTTTTCTGACTATGCTGGCACCATTCCAACTACGTTGACCTTGGTGGACTACGTTAAGGTTGTTGGAAACTACTGGTGAACCTAATGTCTACTTTGGCCATGCTACAACTACTAAAGATTTGGGGTGGCTACGCTAGCCATTGTTAGGAAAATGGAAAATCCAAATAATTCCAATGCTAGAATATATGCATCTACATTAGGTTTTTTTGGTGACTATGCTGGGTTTTTGTTAGAAATGAAAACCCAACACCATTTACATTGGGGGTATATGGTTCTAGCGTTGTTGAGGCTATACCCCTACAAAAACCCATGAAAATGCCAAATTTGGCAATTCCCAAGGCATTTTCAGCCTTTCCAAGCCCAAATATAGACATGAGGTGATTTTTTCCACTTGGGAAGTAAGGTAATAGCAATGTTTAAGGCATTTTTTTATCCCCAAAAAGATAAAGTATGCAAGATTGCAACTCACGGACTACAAATCTTACATTTACAATAAAATCCTACCTTAAGTTGGAAGATGCAAGTCACAATTTGCAACATGAATTTTATTGGTGGTGTTTTAATGATCAAACTAAATCAACAATATGCATGGAACTAGTTAAGAGCCTTACTAGTACCTACGTGTAAAGCATGAACAAAATGAAGGAATTCCATCAACTTTGTAATGCACAAAGCAAACTGGATTGTGCAGAGTTGGAGATCCCAGATAACTTCAAGCAAAAGACCCTTCAATTCAAGGCTCTACCAGTAGGCATGAAATATGCTTTTCTTAATAATGGTAAGTAGATGATCATCAATACTAGACTTGCTCTTAAACAAAAATAGAAATTATTAAAAGTGACTAATGAGATGCGATATCTCATGGGCCATGATATCGCGTAAGCAATATCGCGGCCGTCGTGATATCACATCCCATGCGATATCGCGTACGTGATATCATGTCGTCCCCTGCGATATCACGTACGTGATATCGCGGTGCACCATCATATCTATAAATAAGAGGTGGCTCTCCCTTGTTTCCTCATCCTAGGCTAGAAGTAGGGAAACTCTGGCAAATTGATCACTCCAGAGATAGAATATTTTCCATGTGCCCGCAATAGGAGTCCTAAAGTGAACAGATCTTTATTCGAGCAACATTGTACCTGAACACAAGTTGTGTATGACAATAAAGATGAACTTCTTGGATAAACCTTGCAGTGCATGGAATAGGATTTATTTAATGTTATTTATTACTTTCTCTCTCACCCTTATCTCCTAGTAATGTGGAATGAGTACAACTTGATTACGAGCATTTAAGGATGTGTACGGATAATCAAGGAACGGATGCTCATCGCACTTAGGCTAGATTAGATTCTCTCAACCCTTTCCTCCTAGTTAAGTGCCTTAGTACAACCACTTCAAGCACGTGCATTACGCGTGGTGATCCCAAGAATGATCAGCGTTTGGTAGCCATGGTTGCATCGGTTCAGGGTGTGTACGATAAGTGGGAATGGATGCTGACGCTAGGTAATTTAGACTTAGTTCATTATTTAGAGTTAGTAATTAGTTTCTCAACCCTTAAACTCAATAGCATAGGAGACAAAAACATAAAAAGCTATAAAAATCATATACCTCGGACTTACTTCACCATACACCATGACAACTACAAGTAAGTCTGGGAAGACAACGAATGATTAACCCTAAGTGTTACATGGGGCGTGTAGGCACTTAGTCTGCGGAGTTCGACCGAATCACGCGTGTTACGCTTGTATTCATATGGTTAAGTGTAGGGGTACCTCGCCACTCATCAATGATGAACAAATGGCCAAAAACCTTTGCTTGGTTATATCATGAGCTTATAGGAATAGATTCTTAGATATGCTAGCACCATATCTACATAGGCTACTCCATCAAGCCAAAGAGGAAATCACAATGATGATTGAACCCTAAACTCAAGCATGGGTAACATGTCTTTCTAGCCTCATAACCAATGCTTGTAGCTAGTTATTTCATCTAATGGATGTGCTTTGAATTCCCATGGTTATCTGTGTGTGTGTGTGTGTTTTTTTTTTTTGAACCACACCATGCAAAGACATGCTTCCTATTATTGGTTGGTGTTAGCAATGATGAGGAATCAATGAGAATATTAATAAAACTCCAAATAGTAAGTAGGTATAAAAGGTGATAAATCTTCTTGAAGCCACACCCTTGCCAATTCCCTTTGATTCATTCTAACTCTGTGTTGTCACATAAGATCATTTGATAGAGCAACAACAAAATGTGCCTCTAATTTGAGGGGAAGATTATTGGAGATGGTTATGTATAGGTGATGGAAAAGCTTTGGTAACTCATCAACATATTAAGAGGAGGTTTTAATTATGTTGCATGATATCACATATTATCAACCTTTTTTATAAAATGTATTGGGATATGGAAATTTTATTTTTTTAAGTGTTCGTAACTTAGCTCATGTTCCAAAACATACTTGGCATGCTTGAAACCCTATAAATTTCTGACCGAAAGCTTAAATCACCTAATTCTAAAGTAGGCATTGTTATGATCATTGAAGCTAATTACTTGTGCCACACAGAAGAGTAATGTAGTAGTAAAGCAATATTTTCTTTCATTTGGAATTAACATAAGAAAATTTTAAGAGTGCTTTGCTTTGGTTTTCCAATTTAAAGACTATTAATACATTGGGAGCATTTTTTCTTTTTGTGATTGAAGCCAAGAAAAGTCATCAATCATAATGCAGATTCAATTTAAGAAGAAGAAACTAGAAATCTTTAAAATTATTTGTGAATTTAGATTTAGATGAAAACTAGAAGAAGAATTTCATAGCATTGATGATATATTAGGCAAAATCATTGGCTTGCTACAGCTGGACCACATCCCAAAATAGCCACTGCAAATGCAAACCTAAACTCAAATATAAACCTATAGAAAAATAACGAAATAAAAAATAGAAGTGTATGGTTCGGTATGATGGCCTATTCCATCAAAGTTGATCCAAAACTAGTCATGGCAACAAGATTCATAAGTAGAGGGCAAGCTAGGTAGTCATGGCGGCAACTAGGATCAAATGTTGCAATTATGTATTCTTTCTTATGGCCAGAATTGTTGTCCATAGCATACCTTGACTACTCTTGCCTACAATAGTGGCCACATCTAGAAGCCACCACCATAGCATACAAGATACAGACGCACTTGTATCTTTGGCACATCTTGAACTACCAAGGCATGATACGGTAGGCCATAAAACCCTCATCCCTATACTCTGAATAGATGCATGACCTACAACATGTGGAGAAAGTAAAGACAATGGTGGTAATGACACTAATCTTAAGCAGTGCTAGCATAGGTGGTCATGGCTATTGAAGGCATTATCATAAGGCTCCAATGGTAGAAAGATTTGGAGCAATTACCAAAGAAGATAGATTGAAAGATATGGAGGTCACCACATAGTGATCATTGGAAGACCCACTCTTTGGAGATCATGGTGTACAATTTTGTTTGAAAATGCAACAAGTGCAGCAGTAGCATACATGCCTAAGCAGGGATCAAACTAAGTAGGTCATGGTTCTAGATATCAATGAATTCATGGAATGGACACATAGATATCGAGGGCATGCTTCTAAATATTCTTTGCCATATTGTGGTTCTAAATGGTTCTATTATTTTTTACCTAACTTTTACCATGATACCATTAAAAAATTTAAATTAAAACCTCTATTATGGGAAGAAGCAAATTTTTGGCATAGCATCATTAATAATAGGGTATATAATAGCTTCACTCCATGTGATATAATACATATAATATATCTTCTAAAAAATATAAGGGAGGAGATTTATGGATATTTGAAAACATATCTTTATTTTCTACAACATTAAAACTTTCCATTAAAGTTATAGCCTCCTATGGAAGTTATAACTTAAATCTCTTTAATATTTGTAATGTTATAATTACCAAGCAGACACTTGCTAATTATGGCATGTATTCCTCTAATTTTAGTAGCTTCCTATAGAAGTTATAACTTCTAAGATGGTTATGAATTAATATCCCTAGATATTTATAATACCCTTAACTTCTCATGATTATTGTAACTACCCTAAGGTCACTATAAAAGGGCCTTCAAAGGTAGAATTTGAGAGGAGGGGATGGAGGAAGAATTGGTAGAAGTATACTTAGAAGAAATATTGAAGATTATAAAAGCATGGCTTGCCAAAGACATTAATTCAACTACTTTGTTTTAATTCTATGAGTTCATTTCTTCTTATTTTATTTTAGTTACTTAGCTAATGATTTAGATAGTATCATGCTTGGCATTTAATTTTGGAATTTTTCTAGGTTGCCTTTATAGCTCTATTTTTGTGCAATATTAGACTTCTATTATGGATTTCCATATAAGAGCCTATGTTGTAGAAAAGCATCTTGAGCAATTTAATAGTAATGTCTTATAGAAATTTCCTATTTGAGTTTAGGGAATCTAGAAAGTCTTTGATACTTTGAGATGACTGAAATAACTTCTTTATTTATAAAGCTTATTACCTTAATACTGCAATCTTAAAATTGTCAATTTTTTCTAGAAGTTCTATTGTTTGTAATTCTTGAATACTATTTAACTAGCGAAATAGAAGCTTGTACTTTGTTATTTACAAAGTGTTTTGGTAGTTAAATTAATGTGTATATTATGAAATTGCTTGTTGAGCTTAGAGGGTTTGGACAATTCGTAATAGATTGAATTGAAATAGATTTATTGTGAAGTGTTTCCTCATGTCAATTTATCTTGCTTAAATATTTAAGATTTCACAAAAATCTACTTTCTTTCTTTTTTCTTTAAAACCCATTGAATCTTGCTCTATTTCTAGTTTTCCTATGGAATTTTCTCTAAAGGGAAAATTAGGAGTAGATTGGCAAAATTGTGCTTAAAAATTTTTATGAAATTTTATTTGTTACAAATAATGCACTATAGGGACTATATAGACTAAGTGATTTGACAAAATAGGAACCTTCAAAAACTCATAGTATTGGACAAAGTTAGCTGAATTTCTTTTATGTTAACCAATTACAGTTTCATACACAACCCAACCATTTCAACATTCACACCAACAAACACATACTCATGTTTAGTTTGTTTCATAATCACTAAGTCTTTTTGGAGGTATTTAGACCTTAGTATTATGAGAGACTAGCAAGCATCTAAACCCTATTTGAAGAACACCTTTGTTTCTCGTGAACTAGGTCACAAGACCAAAGGCCCCCCAACATTGGTGATCCAATT
Organism: Gnetum montanum; assembly: GCA_015680685.1. Lineage (NCBI taxonomy): Eukaryota > Viridiplantae > Streptophyta > Gnetopsida > Gnetales > Gnetaceae > Gnetum > Gnetum montanum. The sequence goes on from MNCI01028173.1 coordinate 21,313, forward strand.
CTAAATAATCACCAATAGTTCTTTTGGAGGGTAATTTATCACCTAAGTTCATAATCCTAATAGTCCTAGCATGCCAATAGTTCTTTTGACGCTAGAAGGAGGGTAGAATAGTTGTTACTTAAGTACATTATATTCAAACAATTTGATAGTCCTAGTGTACCAATAGTTCTTTTTGTTGCTATGAGAGATTGAAAGAATTCAACACTATTTTGAGTTAATGACTGGACAAACTTATAATTTAGAAAATTTCAAAGGTTCCAAATAAATTCTTGATTATAAGACTAATTATTCATCAAAAGAAGAACATAAGAAGATTCTTGAGTTTGGGACAAGTAATGGAGTAAAGAATAGAAGGATAAGGAGATCACCCCTTCTATTCAGTTTATTAGTATATAAGATAAGGATAAAGAAGTATAAGAATTCAACAGTTAAAAGAAATTCTAATATAATGGCAAATCCTTGGCAAAGAGTTACATCATTAGGATTTCAAAACTACAATGATATTCCTAAGGCAGTTGACAAATATTTGCTTAAGCCTTTTATTCCTAGAAAAGCTTATTTAGCTAAAGAATACATTCATATCTTTGACTTAGCTTTAGCTCATGTAAATATACAACACCAAGATCAAGCTTGTAGGTTGTTCGTAGCAAATCTATAGGATATGGCTCAGATTTGGTATTCAAACTTGCCAAGCAACAGTATCACAAGTTGGGATGACATGAAAAGTATTTTCTTGGTCTAGTTTGACAATCAATTAGATCAACAAAAACTATACCATGGGATAGAAAAAGCTAAGCAAGGAATCAAAGAGTCGGTTAGAGATTTCAATATTAAGTTTCAAAAAATTTGTGGGCTCTTTTAAAGACAATATAAACCATCAAACGAAATGCTTAGAGATACTTATCTTAAGGCTGTGAATCCCAATATTTCAATTTGGTTAAGGAGAACTCCAAACTTGCTAATACTGAATGACTACTTTAGTGAAACTATACAATTAGAAAAACAACTAAACTTGAATAATGAAGAGATTATCACAACTCAAAAAGGAAAAGAGAAAATGATGATTCCTATACAAGACTTTGCTAAACTTAAAGCATTATTGGGGTCATCTTGTATTAAAATAGAGCAAGAGTTAGAAAGCAAAGAATCTGAAAAAGGACAGTTAATGAGAGACTTGTCCAACAAAGTAGTGAAACTAGAAAAAGCTTTGGTAAAAGTTTAGATCAAAAAAGAAAAATAGAAAATATAAGCATCAAGATACTAAGTTAGTAGAGGATGAGGATGAAAGTGATCTTGTTATGTCTAACTTCCTTAATATTAAATCAGATAATGAACTATCTAGTGTTCATTATGCAAGCAAATCTTCTAATAATGGATCTAATGATAACTCTTCTTTATTAAGTTTTGAAGAAGATATATCATTAGATGAAGAGTGTAATAACAATGAGGAAAATGGATATAATCTATGATTAAAGAAAAATTAACTAGTTCCAAGCCTCTAAACATTATTTCTAATCCATCTATTAAGAGGAAGGTTTTCGAACCAAGTAGAAAGGAGAAAAATAAAAGTAAAGAAGATTGAATAGAGCAAAGTACTCAAAATTAGACTTTTAATAAATGGATAAAGAAACCATGCTTTTATGGAGATGGAGAGTATAATCTCATTGAGGATCTTAAACATGTCAAGATAAATATTAGCATATATCGATTGTTACAGATAGGGGATCATCAAAGAAAAGCTTTGAAGTTTATTAAACCAAAAAAGGAGAGTTGGATAATTAATGTTAAGCTATGTGTCTAACATTGATAAGATATCAAAAACTAGCTATAATTATACTCCTGATAAAGAAGCTCCTCCTTTTCTTTTGATAATGAAGTTAAAGGAAAAATATCTTCACAACTATTTGGTTGATTTTGAAGCTACATTTACCATCATGTCATTATCTATATGCAAAAAACTTAGCTTGACTCTCGAGTAATCCAATAAAAATATTGTTAGAGTGGACAAGAGTAGAGTGAAGATTATGGGTCAGCTATCCAATGTTCTATTAGAAAATACTTTTAAACCTAGTATAAAAAGTAGAGTAACTACTCAAGTAGCAAATATACCATATTCACATAGCCTTTCGTTAAGTAGAAGTTGGAGTCACAATTTCTCTAGTTACATATAAACAAATTATTCACACATGTGGCTACCTTGGAAAGGGAAGTCAAATTAGATATACATATATAGTGAACCTTTGATGAATGAAAATGTAACTTCAAATGGAAAGAATCAAGTAATTGAAACAAGAGCTTTTGAATCCAAAATTTGCATACTTCAAGAA
>MNCI01028182.1:0-12858 GCA_015680685.1 Gnetum montanum
TACAGTTTTCTAGATGGATATAGTGGATTTAATCAAATCCACATTGCACTTGAGGACCAAAAGAAAACAATTTTTACCTGTTCATTGGGAACATTTTCCTACAAGCAGATGCCCTTTGGTCTTTGCAATGCATCAACTACCTTCCAAAGACTAGTACTAAGCATCTTTCAGAAATAAATTGGAAATGGCATTAAGGTATTTATGGATGATTTCTCAACATATGGGCTAGATTTCAAATAGGCACTAGACGAGTTGGAGCTGGTATTGAAAAGATGTGTGGAAACCAATTTCAAGCTCAACTGGTAAAAAAGCCATCTTATGGTCTAGGATGATATAGTGTTGGGACACAAAATCTCTTAGAAAGGTATTGAAGTAGATCTTGACAAGATTTGAGTCATACAAAATATCATCCAAAGGCTATAGATAGTCAAGGATATTAGATCATTTTTGGATCATGTAGGATATTACCAAAGATTCATTAAAAATTTTTCAAAGATAGCAAAATAGCTAGTGGAACTCACCAAGAAGGATGCACCTTTTAAATGGATTGAGTCATGCGAAAAGGCATTTGACACTCTAAAATAAAAATTAATCTAGAAACCAATCCTTCAAGCTTTGGATTGGTCTAGGCCTTTTCATATAATAAAATATGCTTTCAACTATGCACTTGGAGTAGTATTGACATAACTAGATGATCAAAAGAGATTATTATATACATTGTGCCAATAGAAGCATCACCAGGGCACAACTGAACTACACCATAACAAAAAAGGAGTTGATGGCCATGGTGTATGCACTTAAGAAGTTTAGAAACTATGTTCTTGGGTATCAAATTTATGTCCATACTAATCATAGTTCCATCTGATTTCTCATGAATAAACCAGTAGTTAGTTCCAGAGTGATAAGATGTCTTGTTATCTTGCAAGAATTTGACATCACGATGATCGATAAAAAGGGCATAGAAAATATGGTAGCTGATCATCTATCAAGGCTAAAGTGGGATGCCCAAGATCAAGCAAAACCTTTATCTAACTAGTTTCCTAATGAGAACTTGTTTACCAAAATAGTAAAGGCTATAGATTCAACAAGACAGCCAAGGACAAAAAAATATTTAATTTATCTATTAACAAAATAGCTTCCTACTAATTGGAGTAAGAAACAATAAGAATAATTCCTTCATAGAGTAAAATGATATATGGAAATTAATGGAAATTTATGCAAGATTTATGCAGATGGGCTAGTTAGATGGTGTGTGCCAGAGTGCAACCAACAGAGAGTCTTACAAGATGCCCATGAAGGCCCATGTGGTGGCCACTATGCAAGGCATAGAATGATACTCAAACTAATAATGGCAGGCTAATTTTGGCCAACATTATTTAAAGACATCCACAAGTTTGCACAATATTGTAAACAATGCCAAAAGAATGGAGGAACAATAGCTAGAAATGAAGGACCAAAACATTGGATACAACCACTTGAGACATTTGATATATGGGGAATTGATTTCATGGGATCCATAACACCAATGTCAAATGGAAAAGCATACATAATTATGACTATGGATTATTTTACAAAGTGGGCAGAGGTAGCAACAGTTAGAGATTTCACAACCAAGATAGCTGCCAAGTTTTTCCAACAACATGTGGTGAATAGATTTGGGGTACCAAGAATGCTCATATCAAATAATGGGACTCACTTCACTAGTGCTACATTCAAAAAGCTCATGTAACAACTTGGGGTGAATCATAAGTTGAGAACATCATATCATCCCCAAGCAAACGGTCAAGCTGAAGTAACTAATCGAGAGATCACTAGGATACTCACTAGGATGGTTTGTAGATTTTGGAAAGACTGGAACACTAAACTAAATGCCACTCTATGGGCCTATAGGATGTTATTGAAATTACCTATAGCATACTCACTATATGAGTTAGTTTATGGAAAACTACCAATGCTTTTGATCTAGGCAAAGCTCCACACTCTAGCTACTACCAGTCAACTTGACCTTGATTTGAGCTTAGCCTAGTGAGAACACCTCATGAATCTAAAACTCTTAAAAGAAAATAGGCTTGTAGTACTCATGAGCAATGAAGTCCACCAACATTACTCAAAACTTAGGCATGATAGATGGATAAGGCAAGTGACTATACAACCGAGTGACAAGGTCCTTTACTATAATCCTAATGATCTACCTCAGAAAGCTAAATTTTAAATGCTTTGGTAGGGACCATACATTTCAAGTCACTTATTCAACAGGTGCCTTACATATCTACCACCCATTCTATTCACAAAAGCTCATTCTTGTTAATATCCAACAAGTCAAATTCTACTATGAATATTCCAAGGACTCTACTCAATTTTCCCGACAATCTTCTCCTTGTTCTCTCTTTCGTTTGACCAATCTTAGTGATAGTCATGGGGATGTCCATCTGGACACGTAAGCACTTTATTAAACTTTTCACTTTACTGAATTTTTCACTTTCCTTTATTTTTTCACATTTCTTGATACATTTTTCCTTTCATTTATATTTTCCAATTTCTTAATAATTTCTTAATCCTTTGACATTTTTTATCATTATTTGATTTTTCTATATTTTTCTATCTTTTCATTTTTACTATTTTAACAGTATTTCATACCTTGTTTTCATCTTACTTGTACATATTTTTATTAAATTTTTAATAAAATGCCAAGAATAAGGTAATATCTAGTCTCAAATAAGGTGAATATTTCTCTATCTTATTAAGTCATAAGGAACTAATTGTTTGTATAGTTAGATCACAACATCCATATATACATTCTAATAATAAGAGGTTCTTGCCATGGCCATAATGATGTTCTTTTTCATCATAAAACTAAGAATAGACTATTGATCATTATGGTTGGATAGAAAAGTGAAGAACTAAGGGATATGTGAAGGGTGTGACATCAAGGGGATTTGTGGAATCTCTTGAACCACTATTATANTTACAATAAGTGTTGCCTTACCATATCACTAGAAAGACATGTTACCCATGCTTGAAGGTAGTTTGCTGGTAGGGTTAACATAGATAAAAATAGAACTCATGCACAAAATAAATTTTTGGGGGTTCCACCAAAAAGACTTATTACCCATTTTTAAAGGCAGGTGGCTTCTTAGGAATTTCAAAATATAATAAAGTACAATTAATAAACTCCTCCCTTGGACAAAACACCAAGTGATGATACTCCTTGCAACTGTGATAGTCTTATGGTTGTGAATGTGAGAGGTGAAACGATGTGATGTCATTGGATAGTGGTCAAGACTTGGTTTGGAACTTGGACAAAAAGGCTAATGATTACTTTAACCACCAATAACACACAAGAATTCGTTATGCTTATGGTAAGACACCTCACATCCCGATTTCAACAATCCTTTTTATAATCCATTCCACCTCACTGTACAAGTAATCATAACTTATGGTTCTATATAATATAGCATAATTTTTCCAACTTGGTATTACTGACATGTATGTTTTGCAAGATAGATATGCATTACATTCAACTCCTTGAGTGCATATGGACACTTTGAGGCATGATTATACAAAGGCTAGAGCCTGCTTTAGGGAGGATCCACTTGTGTAACTCTTGTATTTCATACTTCATGTGCAATACCACATCATCTTGAGCCTTCTAAGAATAATAAATGTCAATAAATACTTCCCTTAACATCCAATAACTCCATTTAAGATCCAAACATTCATTTCCTTCTCATCCATCTTATACATGATTAATAAACTTTCGTAGTCTGAGATTCCTTATCATTAACTTTTGGCAATTTTTTTTTATTTTTTTATTTTTGCAACTAGAGCATCATATCCATTCTAAGACCCTCTAGACATGCTTCATATCTTACAACCATTTGATTTGACTCACTTTTTTCCCAAAAATTCCAAGCAAAACTTGAATTTTTTAGAGGTGATATTGTAGCTATGATATTGAATCGCCTATGATATCAAAAAGACTCATAATGTATTATACTACGAAAGTTTTTTGGGATATAACATAATCAATAAGACAAAAGGACTTTAATAAGACTCCTAATGTACCATATGAATTATTAAGGGCATAAACAAGAGCAAAATTGACAACTATGAAAGGTTATAAGGGATATAACACCTAAAGGAGTTTCTTTTTGAAAATTTTCCAACTCTACAATTATAATAAGCTAAAAAATTTATTTAGCTAAGGGGAATGAGTAAGGAAAAGAGCTATTAAGAATTGGTATAAACATTTTAATAATTTCCAAACCTTTGATGATTACAGATGGCCCTGAAAATAGGAGCACAAGGAGAACTCCCACAACTAGCAAACTGAAGGCCAAGAGGCCAAGGAAGGGGTCAAATTGGGGAAAAATTCCCACAAATAGAACATGCAAAGTAGGAGGTACAATCCTTGAGCATTCATCAAGAAACTTCTACCATAGAGCAATTTTCCCAAGTAAAGGCAGAAGTTCCATAGGTGCTAGAACAAGGACAACAACTCATGCTATCACTGGAATGCCTACAAGCCATGTAGGAGAAATCCATCATGTCCACCATGATTGTGGAACTAAACTTTATCCCATTCATGGGGTTTTCCCCAAAAGCTATTAAAACCCAACTCTAGTCATCTCCCTTATGGTCCACTTTTATTCTACCTTATTTTTTTTAACCTACCTTTCATAACCTTTATTTATCTTGTTTAAACCTTGTTTGATCATTTATGTAGCATGTTTGGACTTTTCCATGTATAATTTCTAAAGTATTTTACATTATTTTGGCATTACTTGCTCATTTTATCATATAGGTATCACTTAATATGCTTATGGTTGATATACAGGATTGGACTATGGACACCTGGAGGTAAATTAGTTTACCTTTGAAACTAAGTAGACCTCGTGGTAATGTTGAATGATTCATTAACCTTAACTACTTAGATCTTGAACCTGAGAGTCCAATTGACCACATAGCCTTGATAGAGAAACCTCTCAAATGGCTAGAAAACCTAGTTAAAACCCTTGACCTTGAGGCTGGCGACATTATCGAAGACTCTCTAGTTGAGGTTCTTGTCATGACACATAGTGATGAGGAGAAAACATTGAAACTAAGTTCCTCACTGGAACCTCAAGAGGCTCAAGATGTCACCAAAGTTCTCCAAGATAATATTAAGTCCTTTGCTTAGTCCTATGAAGATATGTCAAGTCTTGACCCTTAGCTAGTACAACATAACATCATAGCTGATCCTAGAATCAAAGTTGTTAAGCAAAAAGTTTGTAAGATTAGACCAGATTTAGCCCTGGCAGTTTGTAATGAAATCATGAAGCAATATCAAGCTAGTTTCATTCGAGTTGTCTATTATGTGGAAGGGGTGTCCAACATAGTGGTAGTTCCTAAGAAAAATGGGAGTATATGTATCTATATTGATTTCTAAGATCTAACTAAGGCAATGATTAAAGATAATTTACATTTACCTAATATTAACCAACTTGTCAATACTACGGCTAGACATGTCTTGTTATCCTTCATGGATGAATTCTTTGGATACAACCAAGTTAGGATTAACTTGAAGCATCAACTCTATATGACCTTCATGACCCCTTAGGGACCTTTTTTTATACCATGATTCCCTTTGGTCTAAAGGACACAAGTGAGACTTATCAATGAGTAATGACATATACTTTAATGATTACATGCTATGATTGCTTAATGACTATGTGGATGATATATCCATTAAGTCCAAAATGGCTAGTGACCATGTGCATTACCTTGACCTTGTACTAAAACAATGTCTCAAATGTAAGCTTAGGCTTAATCCCAAGAAGTATGTTTTTAGTGTCAACACAAGTAAGATGCTTAGCTTTGCAGTATTCAAAGTAGGGATACATATCAATCCTAATAAGGTCAAGGCCATATCCAACTTGGTAGCACCAACTAGCCTTAAGAAGCTTCAGGAACTACAAGTTAGATTACAATTTATCCATAGGTTCATCACCAAGCTTATAGATAAATTACAACTCATGCAATGCATGCTTAAGAAAGGATTTCATTATGAGTGGATGGCTCAATGCCATGAAGCCTTTGAAAACCTTAAGTAAGAGTTGGCATAACTACCAATAGTCTATCCACCACAAAAGGATAAATCTTTTTACATCTACCTTGCTATCTCTAATATGTCCATTGCCTCTCTACTCAGTTATAAATGAGATGATGGAGCTAAGTTAGCCGTATACTACCTAAGCCATGCATTGATTACCTATGAGACTCAATACACCGAAGTGAAGAAGTATTGTCTAGCCCTAGTCTTCTCATTGAAGTAGTGAAGATGTTACCTCTTTAGGAGCCAGGTCAACATCATTTTTAAGGACAACATGCTTAGAGCCATAATCACCAATATCTATGAAAGTAGTCATATAGCCCATTGGAAAGCCATAACAAGCAAGTTTAACCTCCATTACATATCTCAATCCTTAATGAAAAGTCAAGATATAGCCACATAACTTACCATTTTCCCAATAGAGGACCACCAAGCCATTAACCCTAAATTTCCTTATGAACATGTCAACATTGTTAGTGAAGTACCTGAGGGCTATGAGGTAATTATGCACTTTGATGAAGCTTTTACTACCCATCATCATAACATCACATTCTAGTGAAATCCAATCTTTTGCTTACCGTTTTGAATTCACATGAACCAACAATGTGCTAGAGTATGAAGGATTGATCAAGGAAATGATGGTAGCTTGTGATCAAGGAATTAAACATCTAATAATAGAAGATGATTTACAACTTTTGGTTAACTAAGTAATGAAGGTTTATGCATGTAAAGCTAAACATTTGCAACCTTATTGTAACCTAGGTAAGAAACTAATACAACAATTTATAGACATTGGTATCCAACATATACCCCAAATAGAGAACATGTTATCCAATGCCATTACGACCTTAGCCCTAAGTGTGATGCCCAATGTGTTTAGAAAATTACCTTCCTTGGTCATGAACTATGCTTTTTCCATTATGGAAAACACTAAAGGTAACTCCATATCCTTTATTAATACCACTTCTCAAAAGGAATAGTATGATGATACAAGTTTTACCTAGTGCATAATGAATCTCTACAAGGCCTGACTACTTCTTAAAAAGATGTTGTACATAAAAGATAAAAAGAATATGTCATTATAGGTGATAACACATTACGTTGATGGTCCTATAATGGCATATTTTTAGTGTGCTTGGGCAAAACTAAAGCCTGCACAATCCTTGAGAAAGTTCATGAGGGTGTATGTGGAGGACATATAGGACCTAGAGCCATGGCCACGAAGACTAGGTAACTAGGCTATTACTGGCTCTATATGAAAAGTGGCTACTTACAAAAGGTTAAAACTTGTGACATGTGTCAATAGCATAACAACCTGATACACAAGCAAGTTACACACTACTTAGATAACTTGGTCATTCCAATGGTGGGGGCTTGACATTATTGGACCTATAACACTTAAGTCTTTCATAGGGCATAGCTTTAGCATCACTACAACTGAATACTTTACAAAGTGATTTGAAGCTATTTTCCTATGGAAAAAAATATTTCAACAAGTTTGTAGATTCATACTAGATAACATAGTAGCCCATTTTAGCATACCTTTTATCATATTCATGGATAATGCACCACAATCTAGTAGCAAAGAAATGCAAGCCTTTTGTCAAGACCTAAGCATCAAGCATTCCTTCTCATCACCATACTACCCTCAATCCATCAGACAAACTAAATCTATCAATAAGGCAATCATAAACTTGCTTAAAAAGATGCTTAATGATAGCAGACACAAGTGGCATGAGTGGCTTATCCATGTACTTTGGGCCTATTGAACTACCTATCGAACTATTACTAGTGTAACTCCATATAGCCTAGTTTATGGATCTAAAGCTATTTTGCCTCTTGAATTACAAGTTCCATTGCTTAGAGTGGCATTATTGGACTTCATTAATGATGAGCAAAAATAAGGAGTTATGTACCATTAACATAGATTCAATGGAAGAGTAGTGAATACAAATATTTGCTCATATTGAACAATACTAAGAGGGGTAGAAGCAATAACATTGCCATGAGCTAAATAAATGAAAGATTAAGGAAGAAGACCTGGTCCTTAAGGCTATTCATGAGCATGTGGACAAGTTCTTAGCCAATTGGGAAGGATCTATCATGGTCATCAAGGCCTATGACAATGAAGCCTTCAAAGTGGCAAACATGGATGGAAATGAATTGGCTAATCCAATCAACCATTCCTATTCCAAACCTTATTATATGTAACATAATCTTCTTTACAAGTACAAACCTAAAGTTGACATCGACAACCCTTACACCAAATAACAAGCAAGCCTACACATACTTTCTCTCTCTCTCTTTCTATTGTGCATGATGAATGAACTATAAGCATTGTAAATCTGATGCACATTGCATAGATATCTCTATGCTATAATAGTGGTAACTAATTGTAACCTAGTTTTCTAGTTGTCTTGAGTGGCCCTATGCATTATATTGTAATAACATGTTTTCTTTATCTTGTTTTCTTGTCCTCTTAGAGTTGTGCTTGTAGGATGAGGCTTGAAGTCATTGTAAAGATGCAACTCATCATGGTAGCAAGCCATCACATGATCTCGATGTGCATAATTTAGTAAGCTTGTCCTATTGTACCAAAAATGCTTATTTCACATCATTTCCATTACCATTCCTTAAGCTCAAACCCCATAGCCTAATTATAACCTTCCTCATCCTAAACAACAATGGCGACCAATGTTTGACACTCATGCATTATGGCCATGTGACATTTCCTTCATAATGGTCCACCATCAAGTCCGTTGAATGTAATACATCTCATTCAATGGGAAAACCAAATCAAATATCACCTTGGTAATGAAACACAATGAAGATTTCACCCTACCCAAAAAATGTAAAGCAAATTACCAAGAAGCCAAAAGATCAACAAAGACCAAAAGATAAACCAACTACTCCAAAAAATTAAAGGAAGGAGCCTAATAGCTAAAGAAACCTTGGAGTGAAGTGTTGATTCCTTAAAACATTACTGAGTAACCAACACTTTGAAGTATGAAGCATGAAGATTATGTCGATTAGCTAAAGTATCATTGTTGTAACCATAATCATGATGTCAACATTTGGAACTCATCATTAACATTGTGGCCATTTCTTCATGAATGAATGTAGTTTTTAACCTCTTTCACCTCATTGTAACCTTATCTCATCATCAAAAGTACTCTTTGGTATGGTTTGACACTACAGAATCAAGCACGAAGAGCAAACATAAGTGATGGACCTACAATGATGTTTTGTATTCTTGGTTGATGTCTCTCAAGTCAATCCTCCAAACATCAACAAAGAGGGGCCAATGAAATACCACTAAAAAAATTCATGTTGTAAAATTTTATCACTATAACCTTCACCCCTACACTTAAGGCTAGATTTTCATTGTAAAATTGTGAGTTTGGAAGCCCATGAGCTACAATCTCACATACTTCAAATTTTGGAGTTGAAAAAATGCCTTATAAGTTATCATAGCCTTACATCCCAGTTGGAAAGATTCATACCATGTCTATGTTTGGGCTTGGAAAGGATAAAAACTCCTTGGGGACTATCAAATTTGGCATTTTCATGGGTTTTACATGGGCCATAGCCTCAACTACATTGGAACTACCTATACCCAAAATTGGAGATGTTGGTTTTTCATTTTTCTAGCAATGGTTAGCATAGTTGCCATAACCCTCAATGTAGATGTCACAAAGCCAGCGTTGGGGTTGTTAGGGTTCCTATTTTCTCATGAAGTTAGCATTGGAGTGTTTGGGGTTTCGTTATTCCAGCTAGGCCAGCTTTGCTCCACCAATTTTAGAGTGGATCCCAAGATGCCAAGGTAGCTCTAGTAAGGCCAACATAGATGGATGAAGCCAACATAGTTGGAAAATTACATTTCCTGTTTTTGGTATCCACAGTGGTTTTGGTGTCTTGGGTGGATAAAAACTTGCTAGAAATGGAAAACTACATTGGAAATTATAGCTTTCCATAGCTGCAAATCAAATTAATATGCAAGTAATCATGATAGAAATTTGTAGCCAAAAACCAGCAATCATGAGACCTATAAATGCCAATTTCAAACACTTTGGACAAATTCCATGGTTCCACACTTCTTCAACTGGACAACCTTTGTAACCTTGAGCACTTGAGACCATTGGTATTTTGTAAAGCTATTTGGAGAAATTTGGTTATTTGAGACTTCTAACATAGTGCCAAAATTTCAAAAGAGCCAAACACCTTTACCCCCTATCACCAACACTACAAATTTGAGCTAAAAATCCCCCAAGGAGTTTTGATGATTAAAGTTGAAAAGTACATGGATCATGAAGTTGACTATAGATCACAACTTGCTGGCTTCAACAATCTTCAAGCTTCATCTGAGCAACTCGTTATGCATTGAGGCAAAAAATTTGGACACATCCAAACTTTTCTTTTCTGGAAATTTTATTATTTTCAATAAAGTTTATAATTCATTGGTGTTGCAAGTTTATTTCACGATTAAGTTCTGTGCTTTATTTTTCATTAGATGTGCATTTTTATTTAAATTGTGTATCTCATTAACATTCTCTAATTCCTTGGATGATCAACAAGACCATCTAGGGCATCTTGGATCCTATTTCTCGGAGGTCCTTGGGATCCAAGGTTAAGACTATTCCACTTGGAATTTTCAATTTTTTCCAGCGATCAAATTGTTTTAGGCTCTACAGTACTTTCAATAAATTTAAAGGATCAATAGATATCATAAAAATTTGATTTGAATATAAAGGAGATATGGTAAATAGTTTATGAAGTTTTAGTTATAATATCTAACTTATTTTCATCTTAAAATATAAAATTAAATGTATAAGGACCTTAATGAATATAGCACTAGGCATAACATATTGTAGTAAGTTAATATTTATTACAATTCTATTTTAAATTTCACTAGCATCATTACTATATTCTAAAAGTTGTAGTTAGTTGTAGAATTACATGAAATTTAGAATGGTTAGTTTTTTAAGGAAAAAATTCCAAAATAAAGTCTTGCTAATTACACATTTCCTATAATTCATCCTTCTCTTATTTCTCATTTTAAACATATAGTTATGTGTTCATTATTTTATTTAAACAAGAAAAAATAGAACATGCTAATTATGAATTTATCAATCATTAATTATAGTGTTTGGGTTAAACATCTCTCGTCAAATCCTAATTCTCAAAACATTTTTTCTCTTTCTTTTAATAGTATTTAGGCACATGAAAAATTGATGGCAATAATTTATTTTTACCATAAGGTTGAATATATAAAATTGCATTGATGATTTATTGCAATCCAACAGTATCATTATAGGGTTTCATAGGTTTTTGTTAATATAGGATTTGGTTTAAAGTACTAATTTCATATTACCATGATAAAATTCATGAAATTATGCATATATGGAGCATAAGATTTGATTTTGTTCATGAGACTAGTTGGGGTAAAGACCTTTAAGATGCGTGAGATCTTGCAAGTGCTTTCAAGGAGCATCTAAGAAATTGAATAGTCATCCCATAATTTGTTGTTGTGTCAAATTAGGATTAACATTGGGTAACTAAAATATTTACAAATGAAGAAAGTGGGAAATGTTGGAGAGAATAGTTCTTATAAACATTGATATAGTACAATTACTTTGTTAGGCTTAAAGGATTCTCTTCAAGTAACATAATTGTTAATGGTTTGGGACGTTCAATTTTCCTAATACAATAATAGGGCTAAGACCTAGAGTCCTTCTACTTGATGAGCTTGGAAAGTTAGGGTATAATTCTAATTGATCATAACCAAGTTAATAATTGGATTGTGAGTTTGATCTTATAAATTAAAGAATAATAGTGAATTTTATTAATGTACCAAATATTTAATCAATGGTAGGTAATAGAGGTCTCTTGGTCAAGAGCACAAGACCCATAGTGAACTAATCATAATGAAAGAAACATAAGTTACATAGTTTACTTATATATGTCATTGCATTCTAGAAAGATAAAGAATACTATGATATGTATAATACCAAAAAAAACTCATGTTGCATTGATAAGAAACTGAGTATTTTTATAATTATATAATTTTTATGTGTTTTATAAATATAAAAAATAATCAAATCTTATTGCGATTCCTTATAGAATATATGCAATGTTCACATATGAAAGAAAAATGAAACATACCTTTGTGTCACAATTATAGGCACAATAAAGAACTTACACATATAAACTGTGTTACAATTCCTTAAGGGATAAGTGCAATATATATAAATGGAAGTGATAAAATATTCTCAATCATATTCTCAATGGTACAACACCATTTCAAACAAGTATAAAGTCTTCAGATAAGGTCAAACTATCACAATATCGATAAAACTATGCTAATCTATCTAAGAAAATTAATTTAATTGTAAATTTTCAATCTAATACACTAGCCTAGATATATATTATATATATCTATAGTTTGGCCAAGAGGATCTACGTTGAAATACAATCGTTGGATGAGAAATAAGACTATTACATTTAAACATGACTGTTTGATGAGAAACAAGACCATTACATTTAACACAATCATTGGGCAAGGAACAAGGCTAATGTTCAAATCATATAGAACTTATGGATGAGAAATAAGGGAATCCTACTTTTGAACTTCAACAAGCTCTTACTTCCTCTACCCTATCTCCATTTTCAAATATTTCCTTAGCCTAATATGTTTATAAGGATATCTTAGAGAATGTAGAAAACAAAATAAACCAAGAAAACATTCAAAAATGGAGATAAGGTAGAGA
>MNCI01028182.1:13042-65387 GCA_015680685.1 Gnetum montanum
AGCGGCCTCTGCTGCGTATCTCAGGGCTTTCCATTCCTGTTCCAATTTGGCATGAAATGACTGCGGATCATCAAACGGCACAACGAACTTTCCTTGCTTCCTTCCATTGTTAGCCATGGCTAACTGCCTCGCACAACGTCTAACAAACTCAACCTCATAGTGCACCTCCAATGGCACTTTTAACGGGAGTTTCTGCAGACAAAGGAGTTACCTTCCAACCAGGGCAACAATGGTGAAAACACAAGAAAATCTGCTGAGTCAGGCAATTCTCAGCAATCCTTACACCAAACCAAGAGACAAAGTAAGGATTACTCTGACAACGCAAACCAGAAGCTAATGAGCGAATACAGGCCTAAAAAGGCTAGCGAAATAATCAGGATTATGAGCAAACAGATTACAAGAAACTGCGGTGTCAACCAGAACATATTCATCGTCGGATCAACAATCCTCGATATAACAAACGTTCTAATATTATGATTGCGTGGATAGTTTTGAACAGCAAGAAAGAAAGAATAATGGCAAGCTCAATAAGAAGTGCAAGCAAAAGACTAACTTTTATTACTTGCAAAACACACCGAATACACATGATGAACAAAGACCAGACAGACATCCATACAAGCACACACACACACTCAAGTTCTATCTTCTCTCTTCTATCTTCTATGCTTCTATTTCTATCTTCTATGCTTCTATATCTCTACAACACACCTCCTGCCCTTATTTATAACAACATCGGGCGTCAAGAACACTCACAACCATAACCTTGGCGTGCAAGCCAAGAAAACAAGGCGTACAAGCCACGCCTAGATAGCTTTTAGGATAGCTCGATGAACTGGACAGATCTTTCCACGTGCCTTCTTACAATCAAAGCATTCTTTGATAAGCTTGGACAGCTCGGTAAGGATGCCGACAGGTGTTGATGAGGCATCGTCATCTTGTAGCTGAAGTTGCTTTGGCACTAAGCATTCATTTGCGTACCACGAAAGCTCCTGGAAAAAGTTGATTTGCTGGAAATGTGTACATAACTTTTCTTCCCACTGAGTTGATTCCAACGTCTCGTTCAAGTAATGTCTGGCATGCTCGTTGGCGAACAATGGACGGTAGATAAGGATTAGGTTGTCGAGCATATTGGTGATGTGGAGATGCTTCAAGAGCTTTGCTTCGAGCCTACTCCATCTAAGATTGTTGACCACACAGTCGATGCGTCCCACCATATTCACAAAGAAATCTAAGGTAGGATACTGCTTTGAATGACTGAGTGAGGATTCCTGTGGAAAAAGGTTAGAAACTTGCCGTACCCATTTAACACGATCTTCAAGGGTTGCAATGGGCCACAGCTTCCAGTATTCATTATCTTGCATTGGATTCATTGAACCGCTACTGGATTCAGCATGAGCATGAAACATTTTAATCTGCGGTTTTAGTTCCCTGGTCAAAGCATTCGGTAAACAATTGGTGACACCAGGAATTCTCTCAACGGAGAATTTATATTGTGCGAGAAGAAATTGCCACCATGCAAATCTCTGGAGCTTGGGAGATGAACTAATATTCCTTTTTAAAAGTGTGGCTAAATTAGACGAATCTGTTCTTAAAATAAATGGTTCAGAAATCAAATGGATATGAAACTTTTCCAAACCTCTAACTGCTGCTAAAATTTCTTTCTCCGCTGGCCAATAATTTAATTCATTCTTTAGAAATGTTCCGGAGGCATAGGCACAAACTTGCTCTATTTCTTTGCTATTACTTGCTTGAAGAAGATCCGATGCCCATGCATCATAACTGGCATCTGTATTCAAGATAAACGGACCTTTTAGAATTGGTTGAAGCGGCGGTAGTTTCTGACATTCTGCTTTAAGTTGTTGCACTTGACTAGTAGCTGCCTTTGTCCATATGAAGGGTTGCTGGTTTTTGCACCATCGAATTTCTTTGGTTTTATCCGACAACTTGTCAATATGTCGAGACACATAATTAATACAACCCAGAAACCTGAGGCATTGCTCCTTATTAACTAATCGATCTGGAAATTGATCAATCTTTTCTAACACATGTGGTTGCATGTGAATTTTGCCTTCTCGAATAGTTACTCCTAAAAATTCAATTGTTGTTTTCCCCACTTGAAACTTCTTTGGATCAGATGAGAGACCAATGCCATGCTGTAGGCATAATGCTGCAAATTTCTGCAAATGAGACACATGTTCTTCTACTAAATCAGAAAAGATCACAAAATCATCTATGTAATTAGCTACAAACTGATGAACTGGTTGAAAAATAGCATTCATTCTTCGCTGGAATTGGGCTGGTGCATTTTTCAAACCAAACGGCATAACCTTCCATTCATATAAACCTTGTGGAGTTAAAAATGCTGTCTTATGAATATCTTCTGCTGTTATGCGAATCTGATGATAACCGCTTTTACAATCAAACTTACTAAACACCTTCTTTGCTGCAACTTTCTGGATTAACAATTCTTTGTTTGGCAGAGGCCATTTAATGTCAATCGTGACAGCATTTAGAGGAATATAATTAATCACCATTCGAGCTTTACCTTGTGCGATCTCTGCATGATTTCTCACAATAAAACTGGAACAAGCATAATTTGATTGAGACTTCTGAATTAATCCCTTACCAAGAAATTCTGCTAACTGATTTTCCATTTCAAGAGCATCCTGCTGATTGAGTACTATCACTTTGGATTGTACCGGAATGTTGTGGACGGTTGGGATATGTGCTTCTGGACTGTCTTGATCCCAAAACTGCAATGGATGTTCACAACAACATTTCTTTAATTCGGAAAAGCATATACTAAGCAATTGCTGACTTGGTTCTGTTAGGTTGATCTGCGCTTTCTTTAATTGCTGAACTCTGGCATATTTCTGTCTAGCCAATTCTTCTAGCTCCATCTACGAAATTACTTCTTTTAAGGAGGGATTGTGTTTATTGAAGGTTGATCTGATCTGGGGATGCTTATTCTTTAACAACTGGATTGGGATGCGACTTAGAATGATCTTTGTTCTCGGCTCTTGCTGTACCAATGGCTGAGTGCAGACAATCATATCTTGTCCTACAGTATATGGACCTAATGTATCCATAAAATGAGCCCCTAGCCCAACATCAAATCTGCTATCTGAAATCTGAACAAAATTAGCAGTTCCAACTGATTCATCATTCAGTTTGATGGGGATATTGAAGGTAAACTGAGAAAGCTGTCTGATGCCATTCATGGTTTCTAAAGTCATGGCCTTACTTTCTACCCAACATTCTATTACATCTCTATGGAAAAAATTTAACGATGCTCCTGTATCAATAAAAGCTTGATATTTCTTCCACTTGTTTTGCCCATCTACTGCTATCTTTACTGGGATTAATAAAACATTTTGTAATGCTAAAAGATGCTTAATTTGAAGCTGGATTTGTGGATCTACCTTTGGAGGTGGTGGCACGATCCAATTCTTCACTTCAGTGTTAACTGGAAATCTCTTCTGATATGGAGTGGCCAAGAACTATGGAAGCTTTTGTTGAATGATCTTTGGCGGAGGTTCTGTCTCTGATTCGTCTTCCGAAGCTTCCTTTAATAATGTTTCTTTGCATCCTAAGGTAGAAGAGATACTAGAATCTCGATCTCCTTCAATATCAGCTTCATTGTCTTCAATTGGGATTTCTGTAATTGCATCATCATTAGACCATATAGGTTGTTCATTTAGCCATGTATTAACTTCATTCAAATCTACTTCTGAGAACCATTCTTCAGAGACATCTTCGATTGGTTGCGACGATGAGGCTTGCATCATGAAACTTCGTTGTGGCACTCCATCATCCTGTTCTTCTCCTTCGTTTGCTTCTTCTTCTTCTTGTTCCACTTGGGACTCTGCTTCTGAATCAGGGCTGGATTCACTGGCACTTGACAGGACTTGGATGGCAAACACTTGTTCTATTTCTTCTTCTGGATTATCAACAGGTTCCCAATCTTCAATATAACTTTCAAAGAAGGCCTTCACTTTGGGATTTAGCTTGTCTTTTCTTTGTGGACATTCATGAGCATAATGACCTTGATTTTTGCAGGAATAACAAGTAACCTTCTTTCTATTGAATGGACCTTTTCTTCATTTTGCAAAGAACCGTTTTGGACCTGAACGCTTAAAAGATCTTCTCCATTTGACATGAAGGATTTGGCTTTGAGTAGAGCTTCAGAAAATGGTAGAATAGCCTGTTGTTCTTCAGATATTTCACCTTTGCCTTTATCGCCTTTCTCTTCAAGTGTCACGGAATGTTCGCGAGAGCGAAGCATATTTATTCTCGGGACAAGTATTCTGCCTTCGGTACTGCTTCCCAAAGTATCATTACTCAACAAGAACTATCTCCTTCCTAATATTAGGTTGAATATTTTTTACTATTAAAATTTTCCTATATCATTGCAAAGAAAAAGACAAATGAATATTCAAAGAATTAATGATCCTCACTCAAATTGTAAGTATATTTACCAATATCCTTCTATAATGATTAGAATAATAGACACATATCAAGGATTATACTCATTAATTAGATAATTAATATATGGACCAAAATTCACAATAACATCAAATGGTAGATCATGGATTCGAACTTGCATATGAAAAAAATTAAATAGTACAACAAAGGAAAATGTAGGAATTAATGATTCAATTAATGAATCAAGAAAAGAAAGAACATTCTTTATTCAAAATAATAATATAATTTTATGTTCTATAATAGAAGAATTCATGCTTATGAAGAAAAACAAAGTCATAGATAATCTATTTTTCTTCTAGTTGAATAAAAAGTGTCTCCTCCCCAAGCTTAAATTAAAAGTTTTCTACTCTTAAAATTTTCCTATATTATTAAAAAGAAAAAGGCAAATGAATATTCAAAGAATTAATGATCTTCATCCTAAATAGTGCTACAAAAGTTAGACCTATTATTTCTTTCCATCCAACATCAGCAAATACCTTATATAATTTCAATCCTTGTAATTTATGAACTATTACTATCCATGCCAATCATAAGGAAAAATTTCAAGGTCCTCCTCTAATGATCGAACTATGAGTCATATATCTAGGATTACAACTCATGTAAAAATCAAAATTCATATCAACATAGGATGGTAAGTTTAGTAGATTTTACCCCTAATGATATACTATTTTAACCAGTGTGCCAAGAGCTTCATTGAGTAAAGCAACATTTGTCTATAAATTAATTGTATGTATGTCTTTTACATTTGTACATAATAGGAATAACTACTCAGAATCCCTTTCATCATCTTCAGTCATCATGAATCTAGTGGTTTCTATATTAGCTAACCACATAATACTAGGTCTATACATCTTCAATAACATCCTTATATTATGCATGTGTACTTTATCATTCATGCCATAAAAATGCATATAATCCTCAAAGCCCTCTCTACCATTTGATGTGAAAGGAAGATTTACTTTAAAATTGAGAAATTCATAATGTGCACCAAGAGTTTTAACCTCTTTGATGTTCATAAGAACCTCTTGAAATATTTATTGTTTTGAATCATCACCTTTTTTATTAACAGATTTCATCCTCAATAACATCCTTGTATTATGCATGTATACTTTATCCTTCATATCTTAAAAGTAGATATAATCCTAAACATGATCTAGAGTATTTGATGTGAAAGGAAGGTTCACTCTAAAACTAAGAAATTCATAATATGCATTAAGATTTATAACCTCTTTCATATTCATAAGAACCTCTTAAAATATTAGTTATTTTGGATTATCATCTTTTTATTGGTAGATTGCATCTAAAGTAAAGATAGTATGAAATAATATTTGAAACCATATAATATTTAGAGTTTTTTTAAAGTGTATGGTACCACATCTAATACTTAAGGAAGTTGACCAAGATTTCCTAATAGTATTACTGATCTACCCCAAAAGATATCACTCTATTTTTCCTTAATCATGTATAAATGTTCAATAATGGCCAATCACCAAATAAACTAATCATGCATATTATTTCATATGGCACATGATTTATATGATTTTGAATTAACATTTTTTTATGTTGCAGAGAGTTCTTTATATTATTTTACACCAAGCTTGAATGTAGAATTTATGGTTATCGTATTGGTGTTGAACATTGCAACTCTTATAGGCACTAAGACAAATAATCAATTTTGATAAAAATCACTAAGGTTTTTAAAAGCATTACAAAGGTAGTCAATGAAAAATGATAATCTTGTGCCTATTGTTCTTTGAATTATTATTGTTAAATAAGAAATACCTTCATCTTCATTCTAAGATACTATAAAGTGAGCCATTATAGTCTCGAAGTAGTTACTCTACTTCAAGCCAAGCTTCTTTGAATTGAAGGCAATTTAGTTAAAAATAATGTAATAAAAAATTATTTTAAATGTAATTAAAAATTATTTTTCTAACAAATTTTATTTTTTTACTTAGTAAAATATATTAAAAATAATTAAATTTTTAGTCAATAATATTTTATCAAATAAATTCCTTTAGAAAATTAAAAAAGTATTTTTTGGAAAATTGATTAGAATTGAATAGGTGGATTTGATTTTTTAGAATTTATAGGGAATGTTATTTTAAAAATTTTATCATCTCTTTGTATTCTTGTATGAGTGGTCACCTAACTTGTTTAGCCTTAATTGCTTTTACAAAATTGATTTTTTAATTATGTACTTCACTTATCTTTAGAAAATTTATCATCCTATCACATTTCATCTTATTTATTTATTATGCATCTTAATATTCCATTGCACTTCCTATTTCTTTTTAGTTAGTTTTAGAAAATTTATTTCTTTGATAACACTGAGTTGGTTTTAGAAAATTTAAAAAATTCTATTTTAAAAAACTTATCATTTTTTATTCTTTGTTTGATGCATTAAGTATAACAATGAACCTTTCTTTAATTCAAGTGTAGTTTAACTCACTTGTCTAAGCCTCATGCACTTAGATTTCTTTTAATTATCAACTTCACTTGTCTTTAGAAACTTTATTATTGTACTGTAGTTCATCTTAAAAATTCTAATAGTTTATTATACATCTTAATTATTTTTAGAAGCTCAAATCCTATTTGGAAAAACCTTATCCTCATTGGGTACATTATCTTAGAAATTTTATTTATTTATTCTATATTTTTAACGTTTTTAGAAATTTGCACATTAGGAAATAAAGGTATTGAGTTATGTATTTAGAACCATGATTGGTTGAGATTTTTACAATCAAGTTGTTTTTAGAAAATGTATTTATTTTAATGAGGTTTCCATATTATGCAAGATTTTTTTCTAAAAATATTATTTTAGATGTAGAGATACTTTCAAAAAAATCTATTTCTTTATTAGAAAATTTATACAAAGTTTAATTATCCTAGGTTTGCAATGTTGACATATTATATGCATGACATTAAAGCCTTAAGAAGTTGAGTAGGTCCCATGTGCTAAGTTGACAAGGTTGACATATTATATATAGCATAGTAAGGCCTTAAGAAGTTGAGTGGATCCCATGCATTGAGTTGGCAGTGTTGACATATTATATGCATGAAATTAAGGCCTTAAGAAATTGAGTGTGTCCCATGTGTTGAGTTGGTAGCATTGCTATATTATATGCATGACATTAACACCTTAAGAAGTTGAGTGGATCCCATGTGTTGAGTTGGCAACATGACATTAAGGCCTTAAAAAGTTGAGTGGGTCCCATATGTACTAAATAGAATGTGACAAACAATGCATGGTAGAACTCCACATTGATAAAATAGGATGTGATAGAATGCCATTGGTAGTTGTTCTCTTGCCCAAAATTTCATTAATAATATACCACTGTTACGGCACAATAAAGAATACTTAGTAAATTAAAATAAATCAATAAGCTTTATTTATTATGCAAGCACTTAACTTCACATTAACCAAATGGTTCTAGGTTTTGAAAGCAAGATAACACTCTAATACAAATGTTGCATGTTAAAGTGATAACCCAAAACATACAATAAAAATAAAGTACATGCTTATCTAAGGGAGCCAAAGCTCTTTCCCTTAAAAAGACAAAGAGAATCTCATAAATGAAAGGTGATTTTTGGCTTTCATTCTTTTATAGTTTTTGAACTTGTAACAATAGTGGTTAATCACATCAATCTAGTAACATTAGGGATTCGCTACCAAAGATCTACTACTAAGGGTATGTGATAAACAATAAATATGTTAGTGGTGCAATGCATACACATAGATGTACCCATTTCAATGCATATGTATTAATCTAGCCTTATCAACACATGTGCATTAACATGGCTTGAGATGCATTGATATGTATGTGTTGATATGGCTTGCAACACATTAACATATTAGCATTGGCATATTCTCCTTATTACTTATATAAATATGGGAACCTACCTACTACATTTATGGCATCCTTTAGTCATTCTAGTAGCTAGACTCTTACAGTTTGATTCCACAAAAGTTAGAATTTTTTCCATGATTCTCATAGCATGGATTGAATAAATTATACAAAACTATACTTGAGTGCATGATGTACTTGGACACATTTACATGGAGTTAATAAAATTTAGATTTCTTCCATCCATTATAGCACCTAGATTAGCATTTTAATTTACTTTCTTACAATTTACCTTAACTATTCATTTACTTCCATCTAATTAGCTAATTATTTTATTCTTTAGCCCTTAAGTAAATACATGTAGGTATAACCAACTTTAAGTATAAACATGCTAACCATTGTTAATCCTAGTAGTAACGCTAGATATGTCTATTAGTAAACACTGTGTAACCTAGTGACATTAATACATATTAAGGATATGTATGATAAGTTCAGAGTGGATGTTGTATTCTTAGGCAAGTTTTGATTTATTTTTATTAGTTATAATAATTAGTTTAATATTTTAAATTTTTTTGATAATTTTAATATTTTAATAATAAATCCCATCCTATGCTTTAAGCACACTTCATCATATAACTTAAGGTGACACAAATTTGATTGAAAAGACAACAATCAACGATCTAACGCCTAAACATCTAAGGCATCCAATTAGTCTAGTCCATAAAATTTAATCAGATCACATGTGGATGCTTATGATTTGTATGGTTGAACGTAGGGTTAGTCTATCATTCATCATTAGTACCATTATTAGGGATGTATTCCAACTATTAGAAGTAGCAATGTGGAAGCTAAGACCTTTCCTAGAACCAAGGCAAGAGGAGCCATTACCGTAGACCAGGTGACAATGATAGAACAAACCATTATAGAGATGGTAGAAGATAAGGAAGACATGAACAAGAAGATTAATACCACAATGAGAGAAGATGAAGAAAGAAATATCAAAGAAGATATGGTCATGAGAGAGATCATAAGGATCAAGATAATTATGATGACCTTTTATTTTCTACAAGAATCATGATAAATATCTAGAAAGTAGTGTATATCACTACCAAGTATCAAAGGGATAGTAAAATCAAAAGATTAGATATCAAAAACATTCCAAAGTTCGAAGGTTAAAATACAAACTTATAATAATACTTACAAGCCTTTCATGATACCTATGATTTGTAGAATATTAAGAATGAATAACAAAAGTTTAAACCTTTTCCAAGGACACTCATCAAAAATGATAAAAGTTAGTACTAGTCATTGGAAATGGAATCTATTGAAAGATGGAGTATGATGTTGGGATTTTTAAATGACAAATATCAAACATACTCTAGGATGTCCAAATTGAGAAAGAAAATTTAAGGATGAAGATAAGATATCTATAAGTTCTTTAATGTAACCTTGGATAGATACTATGTTCTTCTTCATAGACATCCATGCGATTGCTTTTCATAAAAAGAAAAGCTACATCAGATCATAGATGGACTTCATACCAAGAAAAGAAAGACTCTAAAGATCTAGGTCTAAGATGGATTATCTGTGAAGGAATTTTAAGTAGAAAAATAATTACTGTGAATCAAGTAATTACTTTGCTACTCTAAGTTATTTTAAGTAGCAAAATTACTGTGAATTCATTTTGCTACTTAAAATTCCTTCACAGATAATCCATCTTAGGCATAGATCTTTAGAGTCTTTTTTATCTTGGTATTAAGTCCATCTATCGTCTGATGTAGCTTTTCTTATTATGAAAATCAATCTCATGGATGTCTATGAAGAAGAACATAGTATCTATCCAAGGTTACATTAAAGAACTTATAGATATCTTATCTTCATCCTTAAAGTAGCAAAGTTATTTTAAGTAGCAAAATTATTGTGAAGGAATGTTATAATGAATCAGGTAATAAAATTTATATTTTTCAAAAGCTTAGGAGCTTCTTTATTACTGTGAAAAAGAAGCACTACAAAATATATATGAAAGCTAAGGTAATGTCATGTCATTTCAACTTCTTAAAAATCACAGTAATTTTAGTAGTGTAACTTTGAGAGATGTTAAACCAAACATTCCTAATTTTATTATGCTCCATTTTTAACTAAATATTATTATAGATATTATATTTTAAATAAGTCTAAAATCACATCAAATCATTATGAGATGAGGGAGAAATAATCCAATCATTGACCATCATTTATTCTAGTAAAATTTTGGGACTCAAAAAATCTACAAAATTTCGAATGGAATGCCTATTAAATTGTGATAGATATTAAGATGAAATTTTAAAACATTGCCACCTATTATATCTTTCAAATAAATCTAGAATTGTTGACAAATATTATAAAATAACTAAAGTATGATCAAAATAGTGAATGTTCCTAATTCTAACTATTCAACTTCAAAGATTAAGTAAATAATGATGAATGATGTTAATGAATTGATGATGAAATCACTAAATTCATGCTAAAATTATCTAATCATTCCATCATCAAAATTTCCAAAAGATGCCTTGAATATATATATATATATATATATGTAACAAGCCGGGTAACGTTCACTAACAATAATACGATATAGCCTTAATGTCAAAATAACCCTAAAAATTAAACATATTTATATATTTGGACCAAAATAACATTATAAATTCAAAATTTTACTATATTTTATTAAAATAAATACCTATTACATAATAAACATAAAACTTATTAGCTTCTACCATAAAAAACCAACAATTCCTTCTTTAACTGGAAGGCAATCTTCATTATTCATCTTTACTTTCTTCTTTATTTATAATGTTTTGAATTCCTATAGATTCATTGAGGCAGTTGCTTCTATGAAACAAAATATCTTTTGTTAGTAAGTTAGCAAGATGATCTTTTAAACTAATTAGAATGGGTTTGATTGTTCCTTTGTTCAGTTGTTGCTTGATGAAATAGTACTTGATGTCAATGTGTTTATATTTTTTATGATGAACATACTCTTGGGATAGTTTAATAATTATTGTATTGTTATAATAAAAATTTGTAGGGAGATCAAATTTGAATCCTAAGAGTAAGAGAAGTTTATTTAGCTAGAGTATATATTGGAGACATTCAACCATGGCAATAAACTTTGCTTCATAAGTGGATAAGATGATGGATGATTCTTTCTTTAATTTCTAGTATATTGGATTTTTTCAATGCATAAAGTGAGCTCTTGATTTGGATTTTCTATTATTAGTGTCTCCTTATCAATCAGCATCTGAATACACATGAAGATTATTGTATCCTTTACTAAATTAAATCCCAAAGTTACAAGTTCTTTTTACATACTTAAGAAGATGCATAAGTGATTACATGTGAGATTGACTTATCTCTTACATGAATCTAGATAAGTATGATGTTTCATACTTTAAATCTAGCCTAGTATGGTTGAGAAACAAAATTGATCCAATCATGGTTCTATACATGGTTCCATCTATGAGAGGATTCTTATCTTTGCTGGTTAACTTTAAATGTAACAGAGGAATGTTGACTAGATTTCCATTTTTTAGATTCATTTTTTAATGATGAAATTTTCATATTTGGTTTGATGAATCTTCATTCCCTTATTATTATGATTCACTTCAATTCCTAAAAGGTATTTCAGTTCTTTAAAGGCAATCATTTCAAATTTAGTTTTCATGTCATTCTTAAAATCTTGTAGTAGCCTTTTATTGGTGGTAATAAAGATATGTCATCTATATATAGTGATATAATGATGAATTTATTTCCTTTCATATTGAAATATAGTGATGGTTCAAACATGCACTTTCGATAATTCTTTTCAATGAGATAGTCATTAATTTTTCATATCCAAGCCCTAGGTGCTTGCTTTAGGTCATATAGGGCTCTATTGAATTTGCACACTTTGTCCTCTTTTCCATTGATAACATAATGTTTAGGTTGGTAGATATATGCTTCTTCTTTAATGTATCCATTTAGACATGTTAAGTTGACATCCATTTGTTTAAGCATTAGAACTTTATGTACTTCTATGGAGGAAATGAGTTGATGGGTTCAAATCTGTACACCAGTGGAAAGATTTTTTCATAACAAATGTGTTTCTTTTGTTTGAAAGCTCTTGAAACAAGTCTTTCTTTGTCAATTGTGACCTTTCCTTTTTCATTGTACTTTTTTTTATACAGCTACTTAGAATTAATGAACTTTTATCCTTTTTTATATCCACTAATTCCCATATGTTATTTCTTAGAATGACATTATACTCTTTGTTCATGGCTTCTTTCTAGAATTTTAATTTCATGGCTTCATTGACATTGGTTGGTTTACTTGACATTACTAAATATGCCATATCTATAATATTGTGAGATCTTGTAAATTTTCTTTTAAAATTTATCTCTAGTATTTGAGTCTAAAAATGGTCTCTTTGAACCCAAGGTTTTGAACTTTAATGTATCTAACTAATCTTAGTATTTGAATAAGTCTGTTGTAATAACCTTTATCTCATCAAATATAACATCTCTTGAAACATGTCATTTGTGATTCATTAGGTTATAACACCTATATTAACTTGTATGATAATAATAACCAAGAAATATGTATTTCTTTTTTTCATCTTCAAGTTTTTTAATGAATTGTTTCGGGGTATTTAGATAGCAATGACACAAAAATATTCTCAAATGACTTAGGTTAGGAATTTTGTTATATAGAGCTTCATATGGATATCTTTCTTCATGGATTGTGATGATGACTGGATCAGAAATCTGATAAGCAATTGTGATAATTGTACTTCAATAGTGGTTAGGTACTAAGACATGTTTTTGTAAGCACCTTGTCATATATTGTATTATTCTATTCTTTTTTTCATCTACTCCATTTGATTGTGGGCTATATCCACATGTGGCCTTGGATTGTAGGCTAAATCTACATTTTGATAAAAGATACCATTCTATTTATAGAAATTTTCCAAATTTTTTACTTATGAATTCACTTCCTTTGTTTGATTTAATGACCTTAGTCTTGGCATTTATAGAGTTTTCAATTAGTTTATGTAAAGTTTCAAAGTTTTTAATAATTTCATCCTTTTGCTTCAAATTGTAAGTCCAAGTGTATCTTTAGTCATCTACTATGACCATGAAATAATTTTTTCCTCCTATTGGAAAAGTGGGCATTGGTCCAACAAGGTCCATGTGCAAAAGATCCATTGGTTTTTCCTTATTTATCATGTGAGATTTGTGAAGAGAATTGGTTTGCTTTCCTTGTATGCAAGTTTGAAATTTGTCTTGAGGAATATTTGAAATTTTTATGCATGTAGCTTTTTCCTATTTGATCATTGTTTGAATTTTGTGAAATAAGGTATGATCAAGTCTTCCATGCCAAAGTCTTGACCTAATGAAATTCTCATTATCCTTTTCCTTTACTTCATCTTTAATTGGTATTTAATTGCCTTTTTTTGTGAGAACATGCTTTTCTTGAGTAGTATGATTACTTATGATGTTTCCTTTTTCATTAAGATAGTGATGTTCAAGAAAATATATTTTGTTTTTCAAGACTTTGATTTTCACAATTTGGTTTATTGATAATGAAAAACTTGCTCTTGAAATTGACATTGTTTCCTCCATTAGATGTTTTCCCAACATATATGAAAGGGTTGAAAATATTAGGAATATAATACACATAGGAAATGGTTCATTTTTTCCACATATTAATTTAACTACATAATATCCTTTTCCTTTTATGACTAAGAATTTTTCATCTCTAATTTTGATGCTTCCAAGACTATTATTTTTTTTGTAATTTAGAAGATAATTTTTGGAGGATGTCATGTGATTGGAGTACCCATTGTCTACACCAAGAATATTACTTTATTTCTTTAATTGAAATAAAGGCTACATAATTTTCTTGCTCTTCTTCTTGAGTATCCTTTTTAGATGATGAGGAAGTATCTTGTCTTATTTGTGATGATATTTCATTTATTATTTCAAACCTTATTCTAGTCTAGGATTGATCAATGATATGACCTTTTGTTTTGTACAAGTTGTAATATGATACAAAGTCTCTATCTTGTCTTTGTCTTCTAAATTAATTCCATTTGCCTCTTCCTCTAGCTAAACCTCTTCCTCATTCTCTTATATTTTGACCACCATTTTCTTCTAAGTTTTTTTCTTGATCTCTATTCTACTAATTGAATATTCCTTCTCTATCTGTTCATATTTGGTTAGTTATGTAGGCTTGATTATCTTTAGTAGATTATTTTTTATTCTTCATAATTTGCAGGTTCTGACTTAAGCAACTCATTCATTGATACTAAGCATGTTGAAGTCCATTGAAAGAGTAATGTTTTTCATCATGTTTTTAAATCTTAAATCTATGTAGAAAGCTTGAATAACTTTCTAAAATTTTTACCTATTGATATATCCATAGCCATATTCATCTATTTCTTGTAAGTTATCATACATTCTAATAAATAAGTCTTTCACACTTTCATTTTTTCCAATTTCTAGGGTATCAAATTTTTGTTTGTAGATTAGTTGCTACAATTATTAATTTTTCAAGCTTTTCTTGTATTCTAATTGGAGATTATCCGGTACATCTTTGGAAAGAGTATGAAGATTGTATCTATGATAAATAATTTACAAGACACTAATCAATAACATCATAAGAGCCAAATTGTTATTCTTCTTCTTTATATCATATTCTTTGATTTGTAATCTAGTGAAATCTTCAAAATCATCGATGAATTTTAAACTTATTTCAACTATTTTCAAATAGTCATTATGTTCAAGGAGGCCTCCTGATGCTTATCCATAGAATAAATTCTTGAGATCCATCAAAGATGTTGGAGCATCTAGTTGTGTCTTTTGTATTGATTTTTGTAGATGAACCTAGTGCTCTGATACCAAGTAAAGGAATTTCAGGCAGCAAAAGAATTGCTTGGCTATCTTGACTTCATAATGAATTGGCTCATAAAATTTGTATTTTTCAAATGCTTAGGAATTTGTCTATTATTTTAGAAAAAGAATCACTACAATAGATATCTGGAAGCAAAGGTTATATTATGGGATTTCCAACCTATTAAAATTTATGGTAATTCTAGTAGGACAAATTTGAGAGTGAATAACTACAAATTTTTTTATGCTAAATTTTTAACTAAACATTCCAATAGATATTAAATTTCAAATAAAACTAATGTCACATCAATTCATTGTGGGATGAGCAAGAAATAATCTAATCATTGATCATCATTTATTCTTGTAAAATTTTAGGACTTAAAGAATCTACTAATTTTGAAAGTGAATACATCCTAAATTACAATAAATATTGAGATGAACTTGTAACTAAAAGTAGCTATCTTGATATCTTTCAAATAAATTTAGAATCACTGAAAATATTATGAAATAACTAAGATATGATTGAAATAGTAAATATTTGCAATTCTAACTATTCCACTTTCAAGATTGAGAAAATAATGATGAATGATGTTGATGAATTGATGATGAAATAGTAAAATTTATGCTAACATTATCTTAATGATTCCATGATGCAAAATCTCAAGATATTCCTTGGATATATATATGTGAAAGTGAGGCAAAGTTCACTAAAAATAATACAATATAGTCCCAATGTCAAAATAAATTAAATATATATAAAGATTAGGGTCAAAAAACGCAACAACTATCCATAAATCAAAAAATTTCCTATAAACTTCTATTATATAATAAAAACATAATTAAAAAAAATTGTTATCTTCTACTCTAAAAAACCAACAATCTGATAAAAGTATATTGGATCCAAAGGCTAATTTATGAAGTGGGAAAAGAATAAGATGAACTAAAGAAGATAGAGAATACTGATGGGTATAGTATAGATCCCTCAATATGCAAAAAGGAGATATGTCTCTATGAACTTGATGAGGTAGCATAATTAAAGGAGGTAATCTAGAGTAAGACCTTGACTGTTTTAGAATAGTAACTAAAATTTTAGCAAAGGTTAATCAAACATGGGACTCCATTAATTAAAAGTTCTAAATAGTACTAAAGATTGTGAAGGAGATAGCAGAATAGGAAAGAGCCAATTACATATATGAAAGAAAGAAAAGAGAATACAGAAAGCATTAAAAAGGAAAAATAACTATAGTAGAGAAGGCTAAAGACTTCAAATTTGATGATGATGGATATTACAGTTGCTAATAAAACCATTTGGAGACTGTTACCCAATAATGTCATACTTATAGAAGTCTTGAACTTATTAAAATTGATCAAGAAGTAAGTCCTAAGGAGCTTATCTTACCTTAAAAGAAACTATAGGAAACCTTATCATCATCAAAGGTATTATTTAAGTAGGACTTCACCTCAACCTCAAGAGTATTACTAATAGGGAAAAAACCTATAATCATGGTGAATACCAGTTCCAAGGTAGCAATATCCCTATAGGTAATCTAGTTCTTATGGATATTATGTCCAAAAACTTGTGTCTCCCAAAAACTATACCACTCATATTTGTTCTCACCATTATTATCATCTAGACTACTATAATCTTTCCACTTCACATGTTGAATCTCCTTCCACCTATGCTTCTCATCCTTCATAATACTCTTAACCTTCCATCCCAAATCCTTTACCATCCACTTCACCAACACAATGAGAAACCCTTCTAAAGCCTCAACAACAAAATACTATAAGAATGATAAACATACAAGTGGATGGTAACTCAAGTGATTCCAAGTATAAGCATCAGAAAAAAAATCATTCTTCAAGCTAGCCAAACCACCCAAACCTTCACAAGCATTCCTAGTTGTAGATACAACATCAACAATCTCCCAAATAACATCTAAGCCTTGTTAAAACAAAAGCATTTATAATCTACAAACTATCATGCTCAATCATGTGGTTCCATATTAAATAAAGGTAGGACATGTTTCATGAAAGAGAACTTATTCATGAAGATCTTGTATTTAGTTACATTTTGTAGGA
The DNA here is from genome assembly GCA_015680685.1 of Gnetum montanum. NCBI lineage: Eukaryota > Viridiplantae > Streptophyta > Gnetopsida > Gnetales > Gnetaceae > Gnetum > Gnetum montanum. The sequence goes on from MNCI01028182.1 coordinate 30,366, forward strand.
AATGTACCATGAAAAGATCTACTAAATCCAAGTTCCAAGATTAACTTGTTTTTTCAAGAAATGTACAAGACATGATGCATTTAACATTTCCTTGGGAGTTGTGCTTACACAATAGAATCATCAAAAATATCCATAATAGATTCATTGTATGAACAAAGTATTGTAGGTACATAGCTAAACTACACCATAATGGATAAAGAACTTGTGGTAGTTGTGTATGTCTTAGAAAAATTCAAGCACTATGTACTTTAATATCCAATTTTTACGTACAAAAATCATAGTGCAATATGCTTAATAATAAACAAAGTAATGATTAGTCCCCATATCATATGCTAGCTAGTGATCTTACAAGAGTTCAATCTTATAATGATTGATAGAGATGGAACCAAAAACATTGTTGTAGGTCATTTGTCTTAGTTAAGATAAATAACAAGTCTGATGAAGAGCATCTTTTTGATTAGTTTCTTGATAAGATACTTTTTGAAAAATTAACAATGGCCAAAATTGATGTATCTAAACCATGGTACATAGAAGTCCTCTCATATTTACTTACATAGGAGCTCTGCACTGAATGGAATATGAAGGAAAATTAATAATTTCTTCATCAAATGAAGCACTACATGATGATAAAGGATATCCTTTATAAGATCTATGCAAATGGATTGGTGTGATGATGCATGCTTGATGAAATTTAACTTAGAATTCTCCAAGATGAGCATGAAGCACCTTGTGGAGGCCATTATGCAAGAAGGAGAACATCCTTAAAAAATCTCATGGTAGGATAATTTCAATCCACACTCTTTATGGATGCACATAGCTTCATCAACTCCTATAAATGATGCCAAAGAGGTGAAGGAATGACTACAAGGTTATAGGATACTTAGTAATGAATTTAACCATTATAATCCTTAGATCGTTGGAAAATTGATTTAATGGATTCCATCACATTAATGTCATATGGGAAATTCTACTTTATCATTACATTATACTACTGTATTAAGTGGGAAGAGGCTACAATAGTAACAAATTATACATCCACAAACACAACTAAGTTTTTTAATGAGTATGGTAAATAGGTTTTGTATGCCTAGGATACTTATTTTTGATAATGAAACTCACTTACAAGTGCTACTTTTAAAAAATTGATGAGACACTTATGAATAGAACATCAATTAACAACATCATATCATCCCCAAGAAAATGATCATGAAGATTTAACAAATAGAAAAATCACATATATCCTTACTATGACCATTAGTAGGTATAGGTGATATTATAGCATGAAACTCAATGATATCTTATGGGCCTACTACTCCACTTAGAAACTTCCTACTGTGTGATATCATATTCCCAGATGTCGTTAAAATACAATCATTCATAGCTTAATTCATCACACTTGTGAGCATTATAATGGAAATACCATGAAATAACTTGATAAATAAATAACCTAGTAAAATCACTAGTGCATTTAATTAAACAAGAAGAAAAATAGAGAAAAAGTTTTATTAATGGGAGTGGTACATTATAGCACCCTTTGGGTTATCTTCCAATGCCACTTAAGCCTTAGAGGCAATTTGACACTACCACCACAATTAGGCTATCCATCTTAAGGGCTGATTAGTCCCTTCTTGTCCCACTTCAGCTAGCTCCTGTTACTTGCTAATTCGATCTTTGTAACTCCATGCCAACACAACCTCTAAGCTAGACCCTAAATGGCATAGGTTAAACCCATTCCTAAGGGATATCATGAATAGTTGCAACTCCTTATAATGAGACACCCCTTCTTTTGAAGGTTAATTACATTGTTACAATACAACTCTACCCTTAACAAGGGATGGGATATTACAATCTACCCCCCTTAAGCATCCAACTCATCCTCAAGAACTCCTTCTATAATTAGCTACATAGTTGTTGCTTCCTCATTATGCTCCTTAGTTTTAGTTTCATTATTATCTTCATTATCATCTATACAAACAAAGAATATAATTTATGAAATATAGTTTATTATTTTTGTAATAGATACAATTTATCATTCAATATCATGATAATCAAAAATTTGAGGGTAAGTGTTGAAAAATAACTCCCTATTTTTCGAAGTTTGTTAATCATAATTTGACCATTGAACGAGTACTTTGCTAATAGTTTTATTTTGAAGGTTCTTAGTTCAATGATTCTTGATTACAATTGTTTTAACTTCAAAGTTGGTGTTGGATCTTAGAGGCCTAATCTAGCACCTATGGCACATCATTTTCATGAAATTTCTTTAGGCAACTTACATGGAAGACTACGTGAATTCTTAAGGTTGTTGATGATTTAACTGATATGCTACTTTGCTAGTCCTTTTGGATATTTCAAAGGGTTTGCAATATCTTGGTATTAATTTAGTATATTTTTCTACTTTAAGGGAACTCCTGGTGGATTTTACTCTCAGTAGTACTTAATCTCCCACTTGGAATTCCTTCTTAAGTTGTTGTTGGTTCGCATATCCCTTATATTTTTCTTGGGCAACTTGTAAATTTTTTTTAACTATTATAACAATATTTTTCATTACTTTCATTTCTTTTTCCTTCCATTCTATTCTTAAGGTTGCAACTTCCCAAGTTAGTCATGTGTGACAATTATGTTAATATACTACTTCGAATGGTGTTCAATGTATGGAACATTGATAATTATTGTTGTAAGTAAATTTGACCAAATGCAAGTAAATCCCCCACATCTTATATAGCAACTAAAAACATTAAAGGCTGTAACAGTACACTGAGAGTTCCACGATCATATAGCCTTGACCCCGCATCCACGTGAGGGCCTGCTGGAAAACGAAGGTGGGGTTTCCAGAATAGTCTTGTCAATCAAGCTGGGACTTACGAGGTGTTAAAACGAATGAATGTGAGGGGTTTCCACAGCATTTGCAACATCCACAGTGCCTATAGGGGTGAGCATAGTTAGGGTTTTTGGTGTGAAACAAAGGTGCAAACATGAAACTATGTGCAAAAATAGCAAAAAATGAGAGTAGAATGCTAAAATGCAAGAGAAAATGCTAAAACTATGTAAGATGTGAGTGAGAGAGAAAGCAACACCACCCCAAACAGGGGGGAGCATAGTTAACTGTAAAGAAAAGGTAAAGAGATATGTGGTGTACAAATAGGTGTAGTAGGTAGCATAGTCACAGTCTTAGGGTGTCTAGGCTACAAAAATTGATGTCTACCATGAAGTCTAAGCCTACCAGGTTGGCTACCGTAGTGTCCTATGAGCTACGATGGTCTATGATGTGCTAGGCGATGTGCAACGATGCTGTGGTGGTGTGCAATGGTGTCTGCCAAATGCCAAGTGCACTCAAATGCTAGAGTGCTTTGAGTGCAAGTTTGCTAATTGAATGCTTTAAAATTCCAACCAAATGCAAGAATTGTCAACCCCTAAAACATAAAGCGCTAGGATATTTATAGGCCTAGGGATAGCGTGAATTAAAAATCAAACACCATGTTGCAAAGGGAGAGTTGGGACTACGCTAGCCCCAAATATGCTCTCCACTAAAGAAAATGGTGTTTTGCTGGTATGCTCCAATGAACCCTGTGAGACTCCAAAACTATGACTACGCTGCCAAGACTACATGTGTGAGTGTCAAATAGACCATAAGGTACCTAAAAATAATGCAAAATAGTGCAGTTTAGGAGACTACACTCTGAGACTACGTTGTCCACTCTCTCAAGTGGTGTTAAGCGTAGGCACAATTTTGGGACACATGGGGGTGTAAAAAGTAATGCAAATTACTAATCTTGCTTGCCGAAGGAATGTTGGAGTTGAGATGAAGGCCTGTGTTGAGTTCTAGAGGCTTTTAGAGGTTGTTATACTTGACTATGCTAACTACCCTCTAGAGAGTAGTCCAACAGTTAGGAAAATCTTGCAAAAATAAATGTGTTTTAGTGTAGACTATGCTAACTACACTCTAGAGCGTAATCCTGGCAGTGAGAGTGTAGCCTTAATACTTAGAAAAATTTAGCAAAAAATGATCTCTTCTTGTAGACTACACTGACTATGCTTTGGAGTGTAGTAGGGGGCATAGCCTCAGAAGTTATAAAATTTGCCAAACTATTTCTTGCATCCCAAGAAAGCCTAATAGCTTCTAGCTTGACACTTTGGAAAATTTGCAAAATTGGCCATTGGTGTGTAGACTATGTGAACTACACTCTGGAGTGTAGTTCCAATAGGGGGAGCATAATCCAAAACTTAGAAAATTTTGCAGCTAGTGTTGACACTTGGAAAAATCTTGCAAATTTGAGCTATCTATGTCAACTACACTGACTATGCTCTAAAGTGTAGTCCCAATAGTGTGGAGTGTAGTCTCGACAGTTTGAAAAATCTACCAATTTTTGGCACTTAGACAAATTTGTAGTCAAAACCTGGGAGCTCAAATTTGGTGGTGTTTCATTGGCTCTTCTTTGTTGACATCTGGAGGATTGGCTCTAGAGACATTGACAAAGAACACAAAACATCACAGCAGGCTTGGCATCAACATCGCTCATCAGTACTCAACTGGAGTGCTTGTGATAGAGTCAACATCCATGGCACCAAATTGGATTTCCCTTGAAATTATGACCTCTCATCAGAGTGCTTATAAGAAGGTTGATGTGGATTCAGAGTTGGACTGATTATGAAATTGTAGCTCTACTAGTTTTTCTTGGGGACATGTTTTGCCTCATTCTTTTGCTTTGAATTTTTTTTTCTTTTTTAACTAGGTGGCAAACCTACTTTGGGTTCTACACATTGCGAGATGCCAGCTGCAAGATGCTTTTTGTCAGGTCGTCTGCATGCCACCTAATGGGCTTGGCTTTAGTGCAACTATGATAAACTATGTTTCCTCCTTGAGATGAGTTGCATTACATCTGCTTGGGCTTTGACCAGCCCATAAAGACTCCCTAGAGGATGAGTTGCATTACGTCCATAATGGGTTCTATGATTGACATAAAGAGGGTGCCATGTGCATCAGAGAGTTTGCAAGCTCAATGATGTAGGTGGAAGGTAGGAAAATGCAAGGTAAAAGGGGTGAATGCAAGCAGGCTATAGTGGGGTAACAAGGATGTGCACTCTTAAGTGGCTTAGCTAGTCTAATCATGCACATCAGAGTAATGTGGTAACTTGCCGTTGCGATGAGATGCATCACTACATGACTCGCTCCAAGGCTTCGTCCTACAAACACAACTCAGAGAAAACAAGAAAGCAACTACACAACATGAGATGAGAGTAAATTACTGGATGCAAGGGTGTTGTAAGTGTTGCAATAGCTAAACCAATTGTAAGAGCTTAAAGAGCTAATGAATGCACCAAGGCAATGACATTGTAACTACTCCAAATAGCAACGCTACAACTACACCAAAGGATTGTGCTTACAATGAGGGCTCAAAGCACCAACAAAATGTTCAAGGTCGATAATGCTACCAGTGTGACCTAGAGCTGGTAGTACTGGTGACTATGGCAAGAGCCCCAGAGGATAGTGGTAGGAGCTCTGGAAGGTTAGCAAATTGCCCAAGGACATCTCTAGAAGATCAAAAAAATGCCAAGGGTCGATAACACTGCAAATGTTCCAGAGGCCTCTCCCAATGATATGAAATCCATTCTAGAACCATAATGCCCCATTCAATCCAGAAGTGTGGATAGACAATGAAGAGTTTGAAGTATTCATGCTTGCTTTTCACAGAACTATGTGTGTTGAACTACAAACCTAGTTTAAGGTCTTGGTAAACTGTATGTTATGCTAGTTTAGGATCCTGGCAGTTCATGAACCTAGTATAAGGTCATGGTAGATCATGATGTACTAGTTTATAGTCCTAGCAAACTACTATGTGTTAATTTAACATTGTAGTTGATGGTGGATGTTGTGCCAATTTAACATCATAACAGACAACTTGTGCTAGTTTAGCATCATAGCAGATGGTCTATGCTAGTTTATAGTTGTAGCAGACTATCTGTGCTAGTTTAGAATCATAGCAAATAGTTTGTGCTAGTTTATAGTCATACCAAACTATTTGTGTGAGTTTAGCATCATAGCGAATGATCTATGCTAGTTTATAGTCGTAGCGGACTATCTATGCCAATTTAGCATCATAGCAGATGATCTATGCCAATTTAGCATCATAGTGGATGGTCTATGCCAGTTTATAGTCGTAGCAAACTATGTTGTGCCAGTTTATAATCATAGCAAACTCTTGCTTACCTTGCTTTGTCACTAATAAGGTGTTGCATGCTATGCATAGTACAACTTTAAATACAAGTGGTTCACCATATTGGCAAATTCATTACCATCATGGTTAACAAGCTTGAATGCCCCATTTTCATAAGCCTTGATGACCAAGAAAGGCCCTTTCCTAGTTGGCTAAGAACTTCTTCGCGAGTTCACGAATGGCCTTGAGGACTAAGTTTCCTTTTTGGATCAAGCATTGATGATAATTGTGATGGTGTTTCTGTCATTGTATTTGTTGGTACTACTCAATACAATCAAGTGTCTGCATGCACTCCTCCTCTATGGAGTCGAGGTTTATGGTTCTCAACTTGTCATTTTATGCCTCATCAATGAAGTTTGAGAGGATTACATAGAGTGATGAGACCTACAATTCAAAAGGCAAGATTTCTTTAGACCCATAAACCAAATAGTATGGCATCTTACCTGTTCCAATTCTTCATGTTATGTAGTAGGCCTAAATTGCGTAGGTTAACTACTCATGCCATCATCGTTTACTACTGCTGAGCATCTTCTTTAAAAGATTGATGATGACCTTGTTTGTGGCCTCCACTTGGCCATTCGCCTGTAGGTAGTAAGGTGACAAAAGAAATGTCTGATTTCGAAGTTCTCACAAAAGGCTTTGGTCTTAGCACTACTAAACTATGGCCTATTTTCTGTGACTATGATCATGGGTAAACCAACACAGGTCACTATGTTATCAAGTATGAATTTACAAACCTGTTGTGATGTCATCTTCCTAAGGGGAATGGCCTCAACCCACTTCGTAAAATACTCAATTACAATTATAATGAAGCTATTCCCTACAAAGGACATAGGCATTATAGGCCCTATGATGTCCAACCTCCAATGTTGAAATAGCCATGTGATCTGTGTTGTATGCAATTTAGTTGGTGGCATGTGCATTAAGTTGCCATGTCATTGACACATGTCGCATGTCTTGGCCTTGAAGATGCAATTGCGCTCCATGTAAGGCCAATAGTATTCTAAGCATCTAATCTTCACCACCATTTCCCTAAGTGTTATGTGACCTCTACATAGTCTCTCATGGACTTGTTTAATGATCGTCTACACTTCGTTGTCACTAACACAGGTGAACGGTATGCCATTGTAAGATCTACAGCATAGTGTGCTATCACCCATGATGACATACTACCATGATCATTTCCACACTGCATCCTTTTGAGTAATGGTTAGATGTTATGGAGGTTCACCTTATAGAAGGTACACCTTAATGTCATCATACCACTCTCCTATGTGGGTTGTGCTTACTATGGTTATAGATGCAATGTCGATTTCTTGTGTGACAGGCACAGTACAATCTACCACCAAGGTGGGCAATGCATGAAACATTTTAGGTGTAATGCTTAAGGCTAATGTAGCTAATGCATCAGCAATGGAATTTTTATTATAGGGGATATGCTGAACATTAGCAGCTGTAAATTGCTTGAGAAGGTGCTTTGCTAGGTCATAACAAGGTTACAAATGTTGGGCTTTACAAGTGTAAACCTCTATGACTTAGTTAACAATCAATTTCAAGTTACCTTAGATTACTAGGATTTATATTCCTAGTCAAGAGTTGCTAAGATACCCCAAAGGAAACCCTAATACTCCACAATGTTGTTGGTGCATGGGAATGCAAAATGGTATGCAAAGGGTCAGATGTCCCTAGAGGGGTATGTGATTGTAGTAGTAGTGCTACTCCCCTGAGAGGTTGAAGCACCATTAAAGTATAAGAGTGCCTCAAAGTTATCAGGCACTTGGCTTATGCTAGTGACATGCTCATCCAAAAATTTTAAATTTATCATTTCTTGATCGTTGACTAGGGAAGCTATAAGCTATGCAACTATTACTTAACCTTTGGTTGATGCTTGCACAATGTAATGTAGGTCAAACTCCATGTCTATTGCTTTTTAGTATGCAATGTGACTAATCTTGTAAATATTTTTTTAATTGCTCGGAGTACATTGCTTTTGCAAATGATGTTGACTTGGCTATGGAAAAGATAATGCCTCCACTTCTTAAGTGCAAAGACTAAGATGAGGTAGTTCTTTTCCACATCATTATACTTTGCTTCATAGGCAACTAATGCATGGCTTAGGTAGTATACTAGGACCTTTGTATCATCATCTCACTTTTGGTAAAGCAAAGAAGCAATCATCATGTCAGAGGTAGCAAGGTAGATGTAGAAAGGTTTATCTCCTTACGAAGGGTAGACCATTGGAAGTTGAGCTAGCTACTGTTTAAGGTTGTCAAATGCCTCTTGGCATTGAGCCATCCACTCAAAGTGGATACCCTTTTTGAGAAAATGTTGCATGGACTGCAACTTGTTAATCAACCATGCAATAAATCAATGTATGAATTATAGTCTACCTTGTAACCCTCGTAGCTCATTAAGGTTAGTCGATGGTGCTAAGTGGATAATGGCCTTAACCTTATTGGGTTCCACACATATGCCTACTTCAGATACTATGAAACCTAGCATGTAGCTTGTCTTAACACTAAAGACATATTTCTTAGGATTCAACCTAGGTTCATTTTTTAGGCAATGTTTGAGCACAAGGTCTAAGTCATCTACATGGTTATGTGATGCCTTTGACTTAACCACTATATCGTCAACATAATCATTGAGTAGACCTAACAAGTAATCACTAAAGATGCATGTCATGGTTTATTGATATGTCACTCTTGTGTTCTTGAGCCTGAAGGGCATCATTATGTAACAAAATATACCCCAAGGGGTCATGAAGGTAGTACTAAGCTAGTGCTCTCCATTAATCCAAATCTGGTTGTAACCCAAGAACCCATCCACGAAGGATAACAAGGCATGACTAGCTGTGGTATTGACCAATTCATCAATACTAGGCAACAAAAAATCATCTTTAATGGTTACCTTGTTTAGATCTTGGAAGTTTATGTAGATGTGTAAACTTCTATTTTTCTTAAGTACAACCACGATGTTGGAGATCCAGTAGATGTAGTTAATGGCCCAAATGAAACTAGCTTTTTAGAGCTTAGTGATTTCATCATGGACTACCAACACCACCTTAGGCCTAACCTTGCAAGTTTTTTGCTTAACTGAATTTAGGTTGGGACCAAGGATTATGTTGTCTTGCACTACATGAGGATCTAGGCCTGGCATGTCTTTGTAAGACTATGCAAATGCCTTGATGTTATCATTGAGTACTTTTGTGATGTTTTGGACATGTTGAGGCTCTAACAAAGAACTAAGTTTCAATGTTTTTGCCTCGCCACTAGGTATCACTAAAGGGACTTAAATGAGGGGGTCCTCAGTGATGTCACCTACCTCTAGATCTAGAGCCCTAACTAGATGATTTGGCCAATCTAGTCGTGTCTCTATAGATGTTATGTATTCATCATAGACTATGGGCTCAAGATCTAAGCATTGAGGATTGATGCATCATGTGAGATCACCATGGGACCTAGTTAGGACCAGAGGTGAGTGAAGATGTTCATACGTAGTCATGTTGAAAGACCCTACAATAATCCTACAAAAACAACCAGAAAAATGTCAAGTCACACTTGTCTTAGTGAGAGCAATATGCATAGTTAAAGAAAATAATGTAATAAAAATTTTTCCTAAGTATGTAAATGTGATTTTAAAGGCAAAGGGATGCATGGGCTAGTTTTAGGCCTTAGCAAGCCATGGGGTTGCTAGTTTAAGGTCTTAGTAGACCATGAAGTGCTAGTTTAAGGTCTTAGTAGACTATGATATGCATTAGATAAGCAAAGCTTGGTGCACTGGGAAGGTAGAATTGGTCTGCGTGCTCACGGGGCAACAAGAAAAATTTAAAATTTTTCTAAGTTTGGGGTGACCTAAAAAATTAGAAATTTTTCTAACTCTAGTGACTATGCTTCCACCCAACTATGCTCTGCACTGTTGAGCATAGTCCTGAGATAGGTGAAAAATTAAGTGGTCCTATGGGTATCAAAGCATATTTTCACCTTAGGTAAATTTATCATTGTCAAAGTTGAAAAAGCAAACTTTCTAGAGCGTAGCACAATTGAAAGAGCATAATTACTAGAATGTCGCGCCGAAGTGGATGCTAGCACCCTAGCCTAACCAATGTGAATGAGGGAGAGCGAGCATTGGCACACCTGCTGCAAGCACACATGGAGGAGCAAAGGGCACCACCATTTGCTAGGTACCTCGACTATTCTCTACCATTTTCATTTTTGTATTTTTGTTTTGATTTGCTTTGCATGAGGGTTTGGGGCTTGTTTCCAGGCAACACCCTACCATGGTAAAGGTCACCACCACTGTGGCTATTGTGGCCATCGTGACCAAGGAGATAAAGTGTATGCATGTGAGGGTTTGTAGAGTGAGGGTTTCTATGACTTGCATGTTTAATGGTAATGAATGTGGATGTGAGGACTTGTGTCATGGTAGCCATGATGGCTGTGATGGTTGGTGTGGCCACAAAAAGGGGGTAGTTAGTGACACATGTAGGGTCTTCCGTAAAGCATTTTTTTTATTTTTTAAAACTTTTCACACAAGGCAGGAAGTTGAGATTTGGTGAAGATTGCCAATAGCCATTGCCCATAGGGTTAAGGTAGGGTTTGTGAAAAAAAATTTTGTCTTTTATGAAGGAGAATGTGGGATAGGGGTTTGGTGGTGACTTAGGTTTGCCACTTGTAGGGTAGAGTGTGTGTAACAAAAGGCTTACCCTTTGATATATTTCTTCTTTTACTTGGTTATGTGGGTAGGTATGCAAGTGCTAGCAGCAACCACTAGCAACCTACCATAGAGCCCATGGCAGGGCAAGGATTTGCCCCCCTTCTTTATTTTTTATTTTTTTGTTTCGCACAAGAAGAGAATGGAGACCACAGAGACCATGGGGGCATTGTGCCCTAGCATGGCAGGGGTCACAAGGGACATGTGACTTCCAAGGGTGTGTTTTTTACAGTACTTCTTCAGTTATTTTTTATTATTTTTTGAAACAGTTTTGGGGAGAGGCACAGCGTAAGGGTGACATTGTGGGCAACACTTTTTTTTTTTGAAAGTTTTTTTAAGTCTTTGAGGAGAAATTAGAATTTTTTTCTTTAGCATGGGGCTACACTCCATAGTTACTAGAGCATAGCTAATGTTAGCTAGAGTTAGAAAAATTTTCGTGTTTCGTAGACTACATTGCTAGGAGGTAACCCAAAGTTAGAATTTTTCACAGTTTTGCAGACTATGCTACCAGGAGTTAAAAAAATTTGAAATTTTATGCAAAAATGTGACTTGCGAAATGTAAAATTCTAATGCCATATTGCCAAAACATGCAAACTATAACACCAAACATGTAAACATGCAAGATAAAATGCTACTGCTATGCGAAAATCTGTTGTACCCTGATGAGTACCAAGCACATCAAATGTATGTGTTGACATCCTATACCCACAAGGCCCCAATGGACCCTAGGATATTTTTGCTAACTTATGCTATGTCATGTTAAGTTTTGCTAAGTTTAATTTGTCAAAATTTGCATCAAGTGTATACTAACACCATGTTGATTACCTTTGCGGTTGTAGGGTGTTGTTAAAACCCATCCTAGTCATCATGGAGCTCATTGGCATTCTCTGTTACATAAGTAAGCTTGTGCCCACCATGCCTATGCTAGATATGTGGGTGGGTTATCAGGTAGTGTGGTTTTAGCTAGGGACATCTGAGTTCTTGGCATTCCTGCTACAGCACTTCAGTGTGATGATGTGATCACACTTAGCAGTGAGGGCTATGAGTGCTATCACCAAAACGTTGCTTCCTGGGGCCAACCGGGACATATTGAGATTTATGTCTAATAAGCCCACTACTAGTGATGATAGATCAGGTGGTTCAGGCCATGGTCCTAGGGGCACTTGTCCCTTAGCTAGGATTTGGTGGATGCTAGAGTTTGCTTGCTACAACAAGAGCAACCCCCTATTTGTTGCTTTGTGCATACATATGGTGTTCCAAAATCCACCTAGAACTATATACTGTGTGGGAGGGTAAGTGCTCTTATAATTTTGTGTTGTGTTTCTCACTATTGGCTCCATGCTAAGTTTGCTAACCGCTAATTGGTCATGCTTAATGCTAGATTCAGAGTTGATAATGAGGCTCTCCACAACAAGGAAGAGACTCTTTCCTTAACTTACATTGCCCTAGAAGTGTTCTTCTCTAGTTTGAATGTTTGAGAGGCTATCCTTGAACAGTTGGGAGGTGATCTAAAGGATTATCCTAAGAAGTACTCAAAGGAATTTGAGTGATGCAAGACTTATGATTGGCTTGATGAGAGGTGGGCTAGTAGTGAGCTCAACCTTCAAGAGATTCTTACATCACCCCCACCTTCATCTCCCATACCATTTGTTCCACATAAGCATCTATCACTTTTGCTCTTATGCTTGCTCACATGCACACTTGTTGATTTACTCTTGCATGATGCTAATGTTGTTTATGCCTATGCTACAACTGCAATTGCTTTAGGAGAGGTGATGGTCCACAAGTCATACTAAGGCCACCCTCATCATGAAATATGGTGATGTGTGGAAGGGGCATAGCATTGGTTATGTCATTAAGCCTCAGAGGCACTAACTAGTTGGCTCACACATGCTAGGTTGATGAACCTTGTCTTGGCCCTTAGCCCAAACATTCAGGTGGCCAAAATGGTCACCATCATAGACTCCTTTAACAATGACATCCACCACTTCATCACCCATGTGAGTAGAGTGAGGATAGTCCTAGACCTAAACAAGACCTTCTTTGCTAACCTCTTTGGCCTCTCCACCGATGGCCTATTAGTTGTTGACAAGGCCAACAGAGAGGTGGACCATAGAAGAGATATTAAGGACTTGTTGAGAGCCACCCAATATCACAAAGGGATCTTGATTAAAGATTTCCATGTGTGTGAGGTCTAGGAGCTCTACCCTCTCTTTCGTGCTCATGCCTTCCCGAAGTTGTTCTCCCAAGGGAAAATCCTTGGGGTAGAGTAGGCGAGGATGATGAAGAAGATGCTGCAGAAGGGCACAAGGTTCAACTAGGCCTCCTACATTGCTATCCAACTATACAAAGAGATCACTAGACTTCGCTGCAACCTCTAGCCAAGGTCTCACATACACTTCACATTCTTCATAGCATATCTACGAAGATTCACGAAGCTTCTAGTGGTCCAAGATACAACCATTGGGTAGTGCAAGATTTTGAGCATCTATCTAAGCCCTGGGTTAAGCACATGTTTGCAACAACTTGCTCGTAGGACCTCCCAGAAAGGATTGATGAGTCATACCTAGTGACAACCAAACGCCACCTGGGACAATCACACTATTCCCATGACAACGCAGGTGAGTGTCCCCTAGTTGTTATTGGAGATGTGAACAAGGCTAAATATTATATTGAGAAAATAGCGGGACCCTCCAAGGAAAAAATTAAGAAGCCACACCTAGTGGAGGAGGTTGCTCACATAGTTGGATAGGTAGGCATCAAGAAAATCTGCCTCAAGATCCCAAGCTTGTGCATAGATGTTGCAAATTAGTAAATGTATAGATAAACTTGTTTTATATTTTTTATGTTTACATTTTTAGTGTTTTTTGCTATGCTATGCTAATGCTAAGATGTTATGTTTGTAAATTAGGTAAGAGGGCTACTAAAGCAATGGCCAAAATAATGGTAGAGATGACCTTTCCTCAAGCTAAGGAGGAGGCACACAAGGAGGAGTTGCATGAGACTGCAAACACCCTCTAGCAGTTTAAGGTGAAGGGGTTGTTCCACCTCAACGAGGGTCATTTTGCCAACCTCTTTGATGGTGTGCCATTGGGAGATCCCCCTACTCTCACACTTGATGGCTTGCTAGGTAAATGCTTTAAATAATCATATATTATTGCTCTTTTGCTCTTGCAACTTTGGTTGTTGTCGCTTATTGCAATGTTGGATTGCAACCTCAGATGTACCTACTAGTGATCCACCACCCATGCCTACCTTCCGCATGAAGCCATGGGTAAAGACACTGGACAAGTTTGCCTTCATGGAAGACATGGTAGACTGCCTACAACAAGAAGATCTTGAGCTCCATATTGTTGTTTTTCTTTTGTTACTTCACTGATTTCAATGCTTAGGCTGTGGCTAATGCTAATTTTCTTATTGCATGCCAACAAGTCCTAAGCTTCACTGGGATCTGAAACAGGTGGCTAAAGTAGATGACATCCCTAAGTACCCTCCTAAAGTGGAGTAAGTGCCTCGCCATATGTACGAGGCAACTAGCAAGTGCACACTTTCTTACATGAAAGCATTATGGGACTACAGGCACTTGAAGGAGCACCTATGAAAATGGGTGCATGAACTTCAGGAAAGAGGACCTTCAATCCTAATATGACTTCTTGGTGACATGGTCATAGGTAGATAGTAGCTAGCAGACCCCAGAGATCGACTATGCCAAGTACTAGTCAACCATTTAGAGCAAGAATGAAGCCACCCATAAAATCATTAAGCAGTGGTTATAGATGGATCTGCTTGCCCAAAAAATTCAAGATTGGAAGAATTTTACTGCTAAGGTGTGCAAGTAGGAGCATACATAGAAAAATCACAAACACCACTATAGGCGTGAGTGAGATGCATATCTTTAGTAGCTTAAAGAAGAGTCCATCGAACACCGCTACCTTGAGATGTTTGTTGAGGTGATTGGTTTGAGATGGGCCTTTGAGATATTTCCTTGCCACATAGTGGTTAATGGTTCCCCAAAGAGGGAGATTATCACATCCTTAGAGGAGACTTCATCTACCACCTTTTCTATATATTTGCCTCCATGGACCATTGTGGGAAAAGGAAAGACCCTCACGGGAATTGACTTTGGCCAAGAGGATTGGACATGGCTATCTAAGATCGAGATCCTTCAATGCTTGGAGGAAGGCTTTGATAACTTGCCTCCAGACATGGTCAATGCGAGACCCTCTCAAGTTAACTTTTTATGTTGTTTTCATGCTTTTTGTGTCAATTTGTGTTAATCTGTTAATCTGTTAATGGATGTTAATCTGTATAGGCTTAATGTTGTGTTCTTTTATTTCAAAGCATGTTTGACCAATGTCAATATATCAAGGAAGTCCTTTCTACTATCTACTACTTTGTTATTGGCCTTAATCTCCTCCATGCGGCCTAAGAGATGAATCTCTCATGGAGATGATTTGGGATTTGTTTGCCTTGCTTGGTTTGGAGCCTCAGTGCTCCGCTGTTGGTTGCTTGTTATGGCCTTCTTAGTTAATTCAGCCACTAGGATAGAGGATAGGAAAATTGCCTTTGGTGGGCCTAGTGCCCTTTGCTCCTAGTGATGCCTAAGCATTTGATCAATGAGGAGCTCATTGGGCCTCCTGGGTCACCATCTCGATTGCCTATTGTTGTTGGTTGCAAGATGGAGCTTTCAGTGAGTAGGGATTGATGCATTGCCCACCATTGGACTCCAAGCAGGTAGGGAGTCCGCACGTTGCAGCATCCTTATGACAAAGGGTGATTGGGCTATTACTGTTGAAATGTGTTGTAGGACCTTGATCACAAAAGGTGTTATGGATGTCCAAGGTGGTGCTTTGGTAATGAAAGGGATCCTTAGATTGATTGATGTCAAGGAGGCCCTAGTGTTGCCAGAGGGCACATGAACCATGAATGGTTCCTATGTTGGTTCTGAATCATCATCAATGCTGATAGCGTTGATGATGTACCTTGTACCACTTGCATTGAGAGGGTCCTTGTAAACCTCCATTGATTGGTTTTTGGGACACACTAGATTGGTTGTGTCAACGACCAACTCACCCTTGTCAATTATGCATTGTATATTATCCTATAAAACCATGGAAAAATCTACATCGTGACCCTGCAATTGGTGATATTGGAAAAATCGGTCCAATCTTAAATTCTTAGGAATAGGAGGCTCATTTGGCAACACAGCTGAGGGATTCTTGAGGAGCTCGCAATATCGATCATGCCACTTGCGAGCATCCTTGGACATTTGCTTATACTAGATGCATCCAGCATGAAGCAGTTGGTCCAAGAGCTCCAATCACTTAATGGGAAATAGTGTGTACTTTAAGCAATCCTTATGCTCAAAGTTTGGCCTTGGGATAGCTGGTGTCATGGCCACCAATGACATGGGTTGTTTGGTTACTGTAGTGCTAGAGCCAACCACCTTGTTGTTGGCTGAGGCCTTGGATGGCTTGGTTTTTGGTTTGGCATTATTTAGCTTAGCCTTGTTGGCCATCATTGTGACAGTTTTGGTTACCTACTTGCCTATGTCCTTGTCCTTTTCTTTCTTTGTTTGCAAGCTTTTATAGGCTATGTAGGCAAGATCCTTGCTGGGCTCTATTGCATCTTGAATGCTCTTAGTTTGAGCAAATGTTTAGCTCAAGGATTGCAAGGCAACGTAATACAGGTTTAACTTGATGAGGTCATTCACTGCACCTTTGAAAATGGCCAACATGTGTGTTTCCACGATGAGTCCACAAATTTCATTAAGCGACATGCTCCTGTGTTCAATGAATTTTTGCATGGGCTCTAAGTGGCCCTACTTAACTTGCATTAACTAATCCAAGGTCACCTCAAGCTTCAACTTGTACTTGAAGCATGTGACAAATTGGTGAGAAACTCCTTGAAAGAATATATGGAGGCCCTGGGGAGTGCATGGTACTAATCTAGTGCCTTACTAGTCAAGGACATGGTGAAAACATGGATAATTAGATGTGGCCATGCCTGTAGTAGAAGGCATTCAGATTGGAAGATCATTAGATGAGCATTAGGATCCCCTTCACTATTTTATTTAGTGAATTGGGGTAATGGGACCCCGATGGGCAATGCCAGTGGTGGAACTACAAGACTAATTGGATCACCCTGGTAAAAGTCCATCACATGGATAGTTTCAGAGGAGGTAGCCTTGAGCTACTTGACCTCTTTGATGAGACTTTGGAATAGCTGGAATGCTTGATCCAAGCCTAGTGCGGTTGTGGTGGCCTACATCAGTTGTGCTCCCTGTTGTGTTGTTTGGGTGGCCCACGACCCAGTTGTAGGTTATGTAACCACACACGATGCTTGTTGCATGGGCTATGCAACAAACACAGTGCCTAGCCTCCACCACATGTTTGTCGGTTAGGTCATTATGAAGGGTGCTGACATGATAGGTGATGAGATGAACAATGCCTAAGTGATATCTAGCTAAGAGATGATAGGTAGCGGAATGAATGATACCTAAGTCATATCTGGCTAAGAGATGTGCATGGTGTACACATAAGGTTGCGTAGGCACAATGGTTAATGGTACAAAATGCTGAACAAGCTAAATGGATTAAATAGGCTAGATAAACTGAGCAAGCTATGAAGGTATGATGAAGGGCAAGCTAAAAGGAAAGTGAAAGGAAAGCACAACATCATGTTGTGTATGTTTTGTTTGGTGAGTCACCACCATAGGTGTTCACCTGCGTGATGACACCTAGCTGATAGAGGGTTAAGATAGTGGAGGCATGAAGGTGGAGGTTGTCTGCTAGAACAAGGTATGAAATGAGTCATCATGCTCTAATCGAGCTTCAAACTCATCTAGGTCCTCCTGTAGGGGCTCCTCATATTTGGTCCTTGCCTCACATCCAAGGTCGTCAATGAGGTTATCTAGCATCCACTGTTATGGCTTAGTGAGCAAAATAAATTCCATAGTGAAAGGGAACCATTCATTCCCATTTCAATGTATGAGTTCAAAACTATGTTTGGCTTCCATTTCTTAGTAGTCTATGTACACACCTACTTGGAGCTTCACGCAAATGAAGTTATATTGCTCTTTATTAAGCACCATGAACTCAATAGGTAGGTTGCAAAACCTAAAAGATTAGCTATATTCTACCAAGATAGGACCTCGAGCTTCAAGAAGGTCAATTCAGATCTCTTTCTGAATAGGCTAGAGAACAATCATTCTTGAAGTGGAGGTCGAAGGATGCTCAGGATTCATGATGCAAAAAGGAAGAGATGCAAAAGTTGCTATTGGAAAAAAGGTAGAAAGAGGCTAACTCTGCTGACTGGAAAAATGGCCAAGTGCTAGAATGTAGAAAAAATGGCTAAGTATAAAAACATAGAAAAATGACTAAGCATAAAAATGCAAAAAATTGACCAAGTGTGAATTGCTAAAAAATGGCTAACTTTGGGACTACGCTTAGGGTTGACTACACTCACTACGCTATGAGCCGACTACACTATCCTAAGCACCCAAAATTTGGTTAAGTGTGAGGTATATACTCTGGTGTTGTTGAGTGGCACTCTAGGGGAACCAACAATGGGGACCAATTTGCATGGGGATGCAGAGAGCATGTAAGGCAACAACCAAGGGAAGCTAAAGAAGGAAATGGCAAAGGCCCTTTTTCTAGCATCAAAAAACTGTAGCGACCAAAAACGTTGGAGGCTAGAATGGTACACCGAGAAGTCTATGATCATACAGCCTTAACCTTGTGTCCATGTGAGGGCCTACTGCAAAATAGAGGCAAGGTGCCCAAAACGCTCTTATCGATTGAACTAGAACTTACATGGTGTTACAACGAATGAATGTGAAGAGTTTGCATAGTGTTTGCAATGTCCACAGTGCCTACGAGGGCGAGTGTAGTCAAGGTTTTTAGTGTGAAACAAAGGTGCAAACGTGTGACTATGTGCAAAAATGATGAAAATGCAAGTAGAATGCTAAAATGCAAGAGAAAATTTGAAAAAATGTGCAAGATGTGCGCAAGAAAGAAAGTAGAACCACCCCAAATGGGGAGGAGCATAGTTAACAGCAAAGACAAGGTAAAGAGGTACGCAATGTACAAATAGGTGTAGTAGGCAGCATAGTTATAATCTCAGGGTATCTAGGCTGCAAAACCTAACATCTACCATGAAGTCTAAGCCTACTAGGCTAGCCGTTGCAGTGTCCTATGAGCTGTAGTGGTTTGTGGTATGCTGGGCAATGTGCAACAATGCTACAGTGGTGTGCAATGGTGTCTACCAAATGCCAAGTGTGCTCAGATGCTAGAGTGCTTTGAGTGCAAGTTTTCTAGTTGAATGCTTTAAAATGCCAACCAAATGCAAGAATTGCTAATCCCTAAAATGTGAAGTGTTGGGGTATTTATAGGCCTAGGGATAGTGTGAATTATAGATTGGGTGCCACATGGCAAAGGGGTAGCTAAGACTACGCTAGCCTTAACTATGCTCACCATTGAAGCAAATGGTGTTCTGATAGTGTGCTTCAATGAACCTTGTGAGACTACCAAACTATAACTACACTACCAGGACTGCAAGGTAGTCCTGGAGGACTACACTCCAGGACTACGTTGTCCACTCTCTCAAGTGGTGTCGAGCATAGGTACAATTTTGGGACACATGGGGGGTGCAAAAAGAAATGCAAATTGCTAATCTTGCTTACCAAAGGAATGTTGGAGCTGAGATGAAGATTCATGCTAAGTTCTGGAGGTTTTTGGAGGTAGTTTTTCTTAACTACACTAACTATGCTCTAAAGCGTAGTCCAACAGTTAGGTAAATTTTACAAAAAAAAAGGTGTTTCAATGTAGACTACACTGACTATGCTCTAGAGTGTAGTCCAAATAGTAAGAGCATAGCCTTGACACTTAGAAAAATTTAGCAAAAAATGATGTCTTCCTACTGACTACACTCTAAAACATAGTAGGGGGCATAGCCTCAAAAGTTAGAAAATTTTTCAAGCTATTTCTTCCATCCCAAGCAAGCCTAATAGCTTCTAGCTTGACATTTAGGCAAATTTACAAAACTAGCCATTGGTGTGTAGACTATGCTGACTACACTTTGGAGTGTAGTCCTGGTAGGAGGAGCATAGTCCAACACTTAGAAAATTTTGCAACTACTGTCGACACTTAGAAAAATCTTGCAAATCCAAGCTGTCTATGTTAACTATGCTAACTATGCTCTAGAGCATAGTCCCAGTAGTGAGGAGCGTAGTCTCAATGCTTACAAAAATTTGCCAAGTTTTGACACTTAGAAAAATTTGCAATCGAAACCTGAGAGCTCAAATTTGATGGTGTTTCATCTTTAGTCTACTCCCAATGTAGCTTCATAGAATATCTTCTAATATTTGGTTCACTCATTCTATTTGTTCATCTATCTCGAGGTGGTAAGCTATGCTAAATTTTAGTTGGGTTCTAAGTTCCTTGAATAAATTTTGTCAAAATTTGAATATGAAATTAGGATCTCGATCCAAAGTGATAGATTCAGGACACACATGTAACTAAAATACTTCTCATACAAATTTTTTTGAGCTACTTCTTTGGCTGTATTTGTAGATTTCAAAGTCGTAAAATGTGTCATCTTTGATAGACAATTAGCCACTACCAAAATTGAGTCATTTTCATTTTTGATTATTGGCAATACTACAATGAATTCCATGGTAACATCTTCCCATTTCTAGGTTCAGACTTCCAAAGGTTGTAGTAATCAACTCAATTTCTTTTTTTCAACTTTTATTCTTTAGCAAGTTGGCTAGTTTTTAATGTATAAGGA
The DNA here is from genome assembly GCA_015680685.1 of Gnetum montanum. NCBI lineage: Eukaryota > Viridiplantae > Streptophyta > Gnetopsida > Gnetales > Gnetaceae > Gnetum > Gnetum montanum. The sequence goes on from MNCI01028182.1 coordinate 51,082, forward strand.
GACATCATTCTTATGTCTAGGACAAAAATAGGATGTGTGTATCATCATATAAGTTTTACCATAACTCAAATGTCTCGTGTATGGTACTTCATGGGCTTCACACAACAGCCTAGGTCTCCAATTTCCTTTTGGAATGCACACTCTTTGTCCTTGCATCAATAAACTATTAAGGGGAAGTTGATAATGAGGCTCAAAAGGAATATTGGTTAGGATCTTCTTGAAGTAAGATCTTCTTTTATTTGTTTCTTAATTTCTTCTTCCATAGGGCTTGTCACCACACTGATCATCAAGCTTTACATTCGACTAAGGACATCAGCTACTACATTTTGTTTTCTAGGAATATATTTAATCTTAAAATCATATTCAACTAATAGTTCTACCAATCATCATTGTCAAGTGTTCAAAATAGGTTGTCTCTACAACTATTCTAAAATTTTATGATTTTTTTAGTACAAATCTTTTTCCACAAACATAGTTTCTCCAAACTTTCAAAGCATGAACAACTACCAGTAATTCTAAATCATGGGTTGAGTATTTTACCTCAGCTCCTCGCAACTTACTTTAAATGGTATTTCTTCATTTAGAATTCTCAAAATAGACACTATTTTTGGTAACATCTTTAACCTGAGGAAAGATTTCTCGCATTTTTTATCAAACTTAAACATACATTTTTCCCTCAAAAGATCAATTAAGGAGGCTACCAAGGTAGAATAATCTCTAATAAAATGTAAGTAAAAACCTATTAAGCCTAAGAAATTGTAAGCCATTAAAGCATCTTTTAGTTCTAGCCAATTCCAAACTACACTAACTTTTGCTAGATCTACTTGTAATCCTTTCTTAGAAACTATATGGTCCAAGTATGAAACTTCTTCTTTGCAGAGTTCATATTTACTTAATTTTTCTTTCAATTGATGTTCTTTAATAACTTCCATTGTAATTTTTAAATTTTTAACATGTTCTTCTCTTGACTTATATTAAATAAGTATATCATCTATAAATGCTATAACAAATTGATCAAGGTATTCACGAAAGATATTATCCATTAATGTCATGAATGTTGTAGGTGTGTTAGTTAATCCAAATGGCATCACTACAAATTCATATAATCCATACCTAGCTTTGAATGCAATTTTCTCAATGCCTTTTTTCTTAATCCTTATTTGGTGGTAACCTAATTTTAAATTAATCTTTGAAAAATAACATGCACTTGTAAGTTGATCAAATAGGTCATCAGTCCTAGGAAATGGATAAGCATTTTTAATCATCACTTTATTCAATGCCCTATAATCAATGCATAATCTTAAGGTACCATCTTTCTTTTTAACAAATAAGACTAGTGCACCCCAAGGTAATATGCTAGGTCGAGTCTTTCCTTCTTCCAATAATTGATCTTATTGTAGTTTCAATTCTCTTAATTTAGAAGGGGAAAACCTATAAGTGGATTTTGAAACTAGTTGTGTACTAGGAAAACTATCAATAGCATGTTCAATAGTTCTTTTTGGAGGTAGTTCCCTAGTTTCACCAAATACTAAATCTTTATATTCCTCAAGTTCTTTTGGAATTTTCATATTAGAAGATTTCTAAAGTTGAGTTACTTTAACAACCAACATGGTAGCACCCTTTTTAACTAATCTATTAGCTTACTTAATGATTATCGTGTGAAGTTTCTTTATTGTTCCTACCCCCCTTAGAACCCTGACTCCATCAGTGGTTGGCACTTTTAAAAAATGTATTCCAAAGGGCACAGTAAAATTAAATTTTTGCAAAAAAAAAAGACATTCCTAAGACTACATCAACATCACCTAATTCAAATTCAAAGAATTCATCAATAAAAGGCATTTCTTTCAAGGTAAAGGTAATTTCTTCATACCTAATATGCTTGCTCACAGTCATTCCATTGACAAGTTTTATCTTAACAACATTTTTTAAAGATAAACTTAATTTCAATAACTTAATTAAAGTTGGAGAAATAAAGTTATCACTAGCACCACTATCAATCAAAAATTTAAGTTTTTACCTTTAATTGATTTTTCAAAAATCAATAAAGCAAATTGAAATTTTCTCAAACTTGACTTAGCTTATGCTAAAATCTTTTTCATGGCTATTGAGGTGTTTGGACATTTACTTTATTCATGTTTGGGTTTGGTTTTAATTCTTGTTTTGATTGGTTCTTTGTACTTTTTCTCATAAATTTGGATAGTATCATTTGAAATGATCTTCACCACAAGCAAAACATCTTGATCAAGCTTTCTTAGTTGGTGTTTCTTCTATCATTACTTGTCGAAGGGTAGTCCATACTTAATTTGATTCTTTGTAGTTCTTAACAATTATGTAGGCTTCATCAACTATTTGAGGATTATATGTTGATATCTAGAGATGCAGTTATGGATGTAGTCCACGAATGAACTTTGATGCAAACTCTCCCTCATCTCAGCGGCTTACATAACAAGAGAGATCGCAAAATTCCTTGTAGTAATTTTTCACGGATCATCTTCCCAATCTTAAGGCATCAAATCTCATCTTGTGCTCTTTGAGGAAGGAATTGGATATGGATTTTTGTTCAAAATCTCAACAAGATTTTAGCCAATTTGTAATCAATCCTTAAGATCTCAATCCATTCCACCATGTTGCCACAAGTCCTCTCATATATAGGGAGACACCTTCTAAACATTCTTGGCTTGACAAATTCAACATATCAAAGTAATTTTTCATTGTATCAAGCCAATCATTCACCTTGGTACTAGATCTAGGGGCTCCATTGTAATGATCTTATTTCACCTTTTTAACATGAACTTGGGTTAGTGATTCTCTTAGTGCATTTTGTCAATTCCAATATCCCTCATCTTTAGGTTCCATTCTTTAACTTAATGAAGGGACATCAACACACTAGTGCCCAATAGGTAGAGACTAGCTTCTATGCAAATCCCTAGGGGGAAGTTGATCTTGATTTTGATCTTTGTAATGTGGGGACTAATCTTGGCATTGGTCCCTAGGTACAAAGAGGCTTGGATTTGGAGGTTCGGTGAGATGGTCAATTAATTACTTAATGGAGTCTACAAAGGAATCCATCTTTCCTTACACTTTCACCCGTTTATCTTCTAAACTTTGGGATAATTTCCTAATTTCTTTAAACATGTTCTGCATCTTTGTCCTAAACCCATGATTTGACTAATGAAGTTCCTCTTGGATACCCCTAATTTCATTAATTTATTCCTCAAGGGCATTCATCCGATCATTGACTTGAATCTCCATCATTCTCGAATGTACTCTTCAAGTTCTGGACATTAGTAAGTTGGAGAAATCAAGCATGTTGCCAATCCTTAGCCTCTATGACCCTCATATTAGTCTCGAGATAGTTAATTGATTTCAAGAGAGGTTAGAACTATCATGAACTTCTACCTAACCACAAAATCCTAATTTGTTTTGGGACCCTAAATGATGGCTTAAAACTAATTTTGATTAACCAAAAGCTAAATTTGATTATTCCATAATGTTTGAAAGGTTCAAATTTGTTGGAATCAGTTTTTATTTGGTTGGAAATAGACTCTAAAATCAAAATTTAAAGATGTTTTAAATTTGTAAAATTTTCATGATTTTCGAGATTCTGAAGACGTCACCCAACCAAATACTACTCCAAGACAAGCACACTTAATTGCGAAATTTTTATCTTACTTGTTAGCACAAAATTAAACTTTCTTTTTTAAAAAAATAATTCCTACTTCCTAATTTTAAACTAATGTTATAATGGATAGAAATTTTTAAACTTTTTATCAGTTGATGGAAAATTGCGAATTTTTCATTAGTCAATGAAAAACTTTTTCAATCATCGAGGGCATGGGTAGTTGTCAGAATAGGGATGTCAACAATGGCCATAGGGATCCTAGAGCGATGAGTAGGATGTACCAGAAGAGCATGGTGGTAGTGGGTAGTGGTGGCAATCGTAAGGAGAGTGGTGGTGGTCGCATTTAGTAGTGAGTAGTAGTGTTGCTGGGTGGTGTTCCTATGTGGCATTGATGGACAATGGTGTTCAATGGTGGGCAATGTTAGAGGGGCACTAGAAGGAATAGTAATTTCTAGTGCTAGCGATGTCCATGGTGCATCAAAATGGGTAGTGATTTCTAATGCTGGCAATGTCCACATGGTGCCATATGGGGCAATGACTTTTAGCACTAGCAGTGTCCACAGTGCACCAGAAGGGGTAGTGATTTTTTACACTGGCGATGTTCATGGTGTGCTGGAAGGGACAAAAATTCCAGATGTCAATGGTGTCTGTGGTGCACTGAAAGGTGTAGCAATTTTTAATGCCAGCAGTGTTTGTAGGATGCATGAAGGAACAATGATTTTCAATGCCAATGGTGTCCATAGTGCACTAGAAGGGGCAACAATTCTCAACACTAGTGGTGTCCACAGTACATTGGAAGAGGCAATGATTACAAGCATCGGTAGTCTTCTCGATGTGTTGAAAAGGGCAGTGATTGTTGGCCCTAGCAATGTCTATGGTGTGCTAGAAACAACAAAACTTTTTGGTGCTAGCAAACAACAATGGCGTAGAAGGCAAATGAAAGCATGCATTACGTAGGGTGGATGATGGCAACTGGCGAGCGGTGTTCGTGGCAGTAAGAGACAACATGGGCATCAGTGCAGGGGAGACAAAGGTGTCAAGAGCATCTCAAGGATGATGCAGCATTAATGGAATGCACGCAACTTATTCTAATTGGCCACAATGTTGTGTAACTAGGCCTTGCCACCTTATCGTGTAATAGCATGGTAGGCCCTACTACCACTGGGAGCATAGGCTAACCATTAGACCATAGCCTTCCCATAGGGTTAGGGTTGTTTTTTTAAATTAGCAAGGACCCACGACCTCCTACTCTCTTTCTCTTATTATTTTTTTAAAAAAATTAAATTTAAATTTTAAAATATAAAAAAAGCATTTTTAATTCAATGGTGTAATCTTTATAATAAAAGTAAAATTTCTACTTCACAAATGATTTTTGGACCATCAATGATTATTCCAATTGACATTTGGATAGTTTTAGATTTTCACTTAAGGAGGATCCTCTAATTCCAATGATTTTCTCTCTTAAGTTTCAAATGTTTTGTCGAGAATAATTGTCTAATTATGTTCATGATTTTGCTATCCAATGACTTCATTATTCATTTGTTTTTTTTGCAGATCTCTTTAGGTCAAAGGTACTTCATCCAGGAAATGAAAAAAGATAGTACCATAGACATAGTTTCTAAACAAACTCCCACTCCATCAAGATCACCACATGTGACATCTACTTGTGTGACCTTGGTAAGCGATTCTTTACCACAAATAGTGTTGGTGTTAGTTCCTAGGTCTATTTTGGTAACTCCTTTAGTCACCATCATGGGTTCCTCCTTCTAACAAGGACAGATGATGGTAGTTGCTAAAGAAGAACTTGTTCATTTTTAGAATCTTGGTCAATGAATCATAAGAAATACACCCTATTCCATTCGTAAGGAGATTTATTACATAAGGGAGTCTAGATCATGCACTTTCCAAGGGGACTATGAATTAATATAGGCTAGTGCTACATCCTCTTTTCATTCAATTCCTGAGGATGCTCCAAAAGTTGTCAAAAATCTAGAACATCTCTTAGAATAATTAGAGAGTATCGCATGTCTTGCCTATTATCTATTAAGTCATGAACAATTCCTTCAAGTTGAGAATGATCAATTTTGAGTGAGTAGTTCTTTCTCTTCTTTTTCTTTCTTTCATTTGATCTTTTCATTCATAATTTTAATCTTGTTTTGTGCATGCAAAGGAAGGAAAAAGAATGGTAGGATGACATGACTAATTGATCTCTTCAAATGTGAGCAAATGTGACATCCCATTACCAAATGTTGTTAAAACATGATCATTTTTTGCTTAATTCAGCACACTTGTGAGCATTAAATGGAAATGTCACGAAATAACCTAATAAATGAACTTGGTAAATTTACTAGTGCATTAAATTTAACAAAAAGAAAAAATAAAGAAAATTTTTTTTAATGAGAGTGGTGGACTGTAACTTCCCCTGGGTTATCTTTCCATGCCACTTAAGCCTTAGAGGTAATTCGACACTACCACCATAGTTAGGCTATCCATCCAAAGGGGTGATTAGTCCCTTCTTATCCGGCTTCACCCAACTCTCGTTACTTGCCAATTTAGATTCCACAACTCCATGCCACCATGACCTTAAAGCTTGGCCTTAAATGGCATAGGTCAAACCCATTCTCTAGGGATTCTGGGAATAATCATAACTCCTCATAATAAGATGCCCCTTGTTTCAAAAGTTAATTACATTGTTACAATACAATTTTGTCCTTAACAAGGGATAGGATGTTACTTATTGACTACTCTCCCTATGAGTAAGTATATGATAAGCTAATAAAACTTCTCATATAAGTATAATTACAAATACTCAACATAACCTATGAGCTTCATCTCAACATCAATCTACTACAAAAAGATCTCATGAATCTCAACATGCTAGATGAAATAGACAAACAGTGATGGTTCTATGATTATAAGTTTAGGCCTAGAAAATATGATATCACTAATAAAGGTATGAACTTGGTTTGAAACTTGGACGAATAGGTAAGATGATCATTTTAACCACATTTGATTCAAATACCTATTACTAATATAATAAAGCATCTCACACATCTATCTTTACAATTCCTTCTTATTCCATTACTCATATCACTATTACATATAATTATTTGCTTGATGATTTTGGTTACTACAGTGTAGGATTCCAAACATTATTATTGTGTGGGTGTGATTTATAGACTTGATTAATATTTAATTTTCAATGTTCATATGGATACCTTGTGAGATAGTTATATAAGGGCATTAAGAATATGAACTTTCTTTGAGGAGTACTAATAAGGGCATCACCCAACCCATGTATAATCCTTAATGTATTTGTATATAGAACTTATGTGTGTAATTTATGTTTATCCTTTGGAGTTGTTTTGTTAATAATTTTTACAAGATAATTGGCATGTTTGGAGGTTCTTTTAGCCTATTTTGAGATGCTCAAGTTATTTCAAGATTCAATGGTAGCTTGTAAGAGGTGCTTGAAGGTCCAAGATCTCAAGAAAAGCTTAATCCTTTAGAGCTCTAGCACATGATATGTTCTAGCTTTATTCTATATGTCTTTGTCTGATTCTAGACATCTCAGCTATTTCTTGAAATCTCAAGCTAAACATCCCAAAGGATTCCAAGATGTCCCAAATGAGACCAAGATGCCTCAACAGAAACCAAGATGTTCCATGAAAGACATCTCCTAGTAATAAAAGACATCTCACACCAAATCAACATGTCTTCTATATAAACAACAACTTTCAAGCAAGATGTTTCATTCTTATCCAAGATATCTTGTATGAACATGAGATAGTCTTCTACATATTTTTAGACTTAAATTTTGAACTTAAAGAGGGAAGATGAAGAGATAAGAGGAAAAATTATAAATAGACCTCTTAAGCCTTTATTTTGGCTAAGAAATTCTAAGGAGAGAAGAGGTAAATTGAGATAAGAAAGTGGAGAGATAGAGTCTTGGTTAAGTGCCCTAGTTATGATCCATGTAAGAGTGTGATTTCTTTGTTTGAGTGTGGTGTGAGAATTGAATTAAATATCTTGTATATCCTTGGGAATGTGTGCTTCCTTTTGCCTATAAATTCTCCATTTGAGTAAGAATAAAGCTTTCATTTTCTTTTCTTATTAAAATTTTTTATTTTATGACATTAAGAGAGTTGGGATTGTAAAATTCATGGGTGCTCCTCATCATATTGGTATCAAAACAACTTAGACTTGATCGCATTCAAGCGAATAATTCTCATCTCAATTATAAAGAATCACTTAAAATTCTCCAACTTGAATGAATTCTTTCTTGCTCCTTGTGCCACTCATTTGATGGTTTTAAAATTTTTCCTATAATTTCCAAGCTTGTCATATATTCAAGAATTTGAAGATAATTGTAGATTTGCACACTCATTCTTTTGAACTAGCTAGGATTTAAGGATCTTATGCTAATATCTCTTAATATTTGAGTATTCTTTGTCTTATTCCTTGAGAAATCTTAAATATTTTACCTTTTCATATAGTATTTTATGAAACTTACTTTTTAGACCAATTTCCATTATGCCTCAAAAGAGGAAGATAGCTTAAGCTTTGTCAAGAGACATTGATGACATGAGAAATGTTCACAAGTTCATTATTGAAAAAACTAAAAAGCTTAAAAATAACAAAGGACATGCTACCTCACCAAAACCACCCAAGCCAGGGTACAAGTTATGCAATTCTTTACCATGATCTTCTTCAAGATATTCCTTAATGCCATCCCGTGAAGATGATCTTCCTTTTAAAAATGAAGACCTTGTAGAAGATGAAGATTAAAATGATGTATTTATTCATGTTTCTACTATTGAAAATAATTCTCGATATTTCATTTTTCCTAGAAAAGAGAAAAAGAAACTTTCTTCTAAGCCTCAAAGAAAGTAAGGTGAAGGAATTGAAGTCATCCTTGCAAAAAATTTCAAACATGCTTCAAGGATGTCTCATGTTGAATTGAAATCCTTTAATGCCATGGAAGGAACTAAATCTTTCCTCTCTTGGCTAAAAATGATTAAAAATTACTTTGAACATGAAGGTTTAAAAAATTATCAAAAGGTGTCATATGCTAAAACCAAATTAGAAGGCATGGTACTTGTATGATGAAATAAGGAAAGTAATTCTTAAAAGGTGAACAATGATACTTCTATCAAGGATTTGTCTTTAATGTAGTTCATGCACAAGAAAAAATTTGAGAATAATTATCATAGAAAAGAGACCTACTTAAGGCAAGGTCACAAGAGTGTGAAGGACCACTATATGGATTTTTTGTAAGAATTTATAGCCTATAAAAGCTCATTGGGATGATATGAGCAAGCATCCAACTTTCAAGGAGGACTCAAAAGAGAGTATCAATAAGAGCTAACATTTTGATTGATGGTGGTGCTAAAGAAAATATGATTTCTTCAAAGAATGTTTCTAAGCTTGGCTTGAAGACCTCTCCATATTCTAGGCCCTATAGATTTCATTGGCTTTTAAAAACTCATTTCCAAGAAGTAAAGGAGAAGTGTATTTTTTTCTTTCAAAATTGATTTCTTTAAAAATAATATTAATTATGACATTCTTATAATGGATTATATTGTTGTCATTTTGAGAAGACCTTGGAACTTTGACAACATGTAGTCTTTAGAGATGCAAGAAATGTTTGGTTTGTATCAAGAGAATATGAGATACATGAACTCATCCTAATCACTTTGTAGTAGTACAAGGAAAATGTTCTTACAAATGCAACTTTGAACTTGCTTAGTGAGAAAGAGTACCTACAAGCACATGAAGAGGCTAGGCATGGCTTTTTTATCATGTTAACAATTGAAATAATTAAAGAAGAGCATTCAAATAAACTTTCTCCAATAGTGCAACCCTTAGCATTGGAATTTGTTGATGTTGTCAAGGAAAAATTAGAAGGCTTTCATTAATGAGCTTCATTAAACATCAAATAGACTTCATACCTAGAGCTATGATTCCAAATGAAAGAGCCTATTGCATGATTTCAAACTAGAGAGAATAATTGTGCAAGAAAGTAAGTGAATTCCTCTCTAATGAATCTATTAAGAAATCCATCTTTCCTTGTGTCTTTCCAACTATATTAGTTTCAAAGAAAGCTACTAGTGAATTAAGGCTGTGCATAGATTCTAAGGTTGTTAATAGGATTACTATCAAGTATAGATTTCCTATTCCTAGGATGGATGATATCCTTCAAGTATTTTCCAATGATAAAATAAGATTGTTTTACAAAGTGGCTATTATCAAATAAGGATTAGACAAGGAGATGAATGAAAAATTATCTTTAAGATATTAAATGGCTTTTATGAGTGGCCAATCATGCCTTTTAGGCTAATATGTATTCTAGACACATTATTAGACTCATGCATGAAGTTATAAGGAATCTTATTCGTAAATGTTGTATTATTTTCTTTCATGATATTCTTATATATAGTTCATTTGAGGTTGACATGCTTCAAGTTATAAGAGGAAAAATTTATGAAGAAAGAAATTTTGTACATAGGTCTTATTATCTCTAAGAACTAAGTCAATATGGAACCAAACAAGATCAAAGCAATCTAAGAGTGGCCTTTACCTACAGAGGTGGGAGTAGTGAGGTCTTTTCTTGGTTTGGCTGGCTTCTATAGAAGATTTATTAGAAATTTTAGTTATATTGCATGGTCTATGCTCTTTTGTTTAAAGAAAAATTCAACATTTATATGGGATAATAAGAAGGAATAATTCTTTCAAGCATTGTAGGAGAAAATTTATGATCTAATTTTGACAATTCCAAACTTTTCTTAACTTTTTGAACTAGAAGTGAAGTGGGATTGTTGTTGGAGGTGTTCTTTCTCAAGAGGGTAAGACAATTGTATTTTTTTTTTTTTGAAAAATTAAATGAATTTAGATAAATTTATAGTATGTATGAAAAAGAATTATATGTTATATTTTAAAGTATTAAACATTGGAGACATTACTTACTAGGATCATAGTTTTTTTTATTCATTGATCATAGGGAACTTCAATTCTCAAAAGAAATTGAGTGCAAAGCATATGAAATGTATAGAGAAATTATAAGAGGTTTATTTTGTTTCAAAACATAGAAGTAAAAACTCTAATGTTATGACTAATGCTTTGTCTAGAATACATGTTGTTTCTTCTAATATAGAAGTTCAACTTTTTGAATCTTTTACTTCATTGTATCCTAATGACAATGATTTTTGGTGCAATTTGAAAAGAGATATCTTCCCCATAATTAGGAAGAATTGTTAATGGAAAGCTTATCATGTAAAAAATAGGATTTTGTTTCAAGATGAAAACATTTTTGTATCAAAGTATGATTTCAAGTACAAACTCCTCGAAGAAAACATGAAAGTGACATGGCTACACATATGGGTAAGATGAAGACCTTGGAATTGGTGAGAAAAATTACTTTTGGCTAGGTATGTATAGATATGTGGTTAAATTTATAAAAGAATGTTTTCAAAAGTTCAAAGGAGAAAGAGGTGTAAATGATTATTATCTACCTTTTAACAATCCCAAATGCTTTTTGGGAAAGTGTTTCTTTGGAATTTTTTGTGACATTCTTAAGATAATATTTGTTCATGATTCTATACTTGTTCTAGTAGATAGATTTACCAAGATGGATTATTTTATTTCATGAAAGAGAAGTAGTGATGCTTCCCATGTTGTCCATTTATTCTTTTATGATATTGTAAGGCTACGTGGCATTCCTTTGAATCAATGGTAGGGATGTCAAATTTACCATACATTTTTGGAGATTATTTTGGAAACTAATTGAAGTCAAGTTATCTTTTTCACAACCTATCACCCTAGAACCAATGAGAAAATTGAAGTTGCAAATAGATCTTTATTAAAGATATTAGGGTGTTTGTGTGAGGATAAACCTTAAAGGTGGGAAAACATGTTGCCCCATGCTAACTTATCATACAATAATGCTTTCCATTCTAGTAATGGTAAGACTCCTTTCATGGAAAATTATGAGTTTTCACCAAGAATGATTGATGAGTTGAGGAAATTTAAAGATTGTGCCTCTTTGAGTTCAGAATTTGTTGAGAAAATGAGAGAATTACATTAGCAAGTTAAAACTCATGTGAAGAAAAGAAAAAAAATTGTATCTTCCAAGGCCAATGAGGATAAGAGCATAATTAATTTCTAGATTGATGATTATGCTTAAATTTACATGATCAAGGAGAGATAAAAGAATGTTCACTTCTATAAGCTAAAGTAAAGGAAAATTGATCCATTTTAGATCATGGTTAAAATAAATCCAAATGCATATGAGATTGATTTACCTAATTATTTGCATAGTTCTTATGTTTTAATGTTTTAGATTTAAATCCATACCATGGGAATGTGGTTGCATCAAACTTGAGGGATAGTCTTGAAATCTTCAAAGATGCACTTGAAGACTCAAACTTAGCCAAGCTACTAAGGAAAGCAATTGTACTACAAGAAAGAAAGGATTGAAGCACAAGAGGCAAACAAAAGCATGAGCACTTGGTGCATTGGAATGATGAAGGGCTTGAAAATACCATTTGAATCCATGAGAAAGACTCAGCTTTGTAGGAGCTTAATGTTATTCCAAGTATACAACCAAGTTAAGGATAAGTTTAAATTCTTCAAGGTGGAAGAGATGATAATAATATCACCTAACCCATCTATAATCCTCAATGTATTTGTCTATAGAATGTTCGTGTGTTGTTTGTGTTTGTCTGTTAGTATTGTTTTTTTAATGATAGATGCAAGGTACTTGGCATGTTTGGAGGTTCTGCTGGCCTATTTTGAGATGCTCAAGGGGATTCCATGATTCAATGGAGGCTTGTGAGAGATATTTAGAGATCTAAGATGTCAAGGAAATCCTAATTCTTTATAGCTCTAGTAGATGAGACATCCCAACCTTATTCTAGTCAACTCTTGCGAACTCCAAATGTCTTAAGTATTTCTAGACATCCTAGGCCAGACATTCCAAATGAGGCTAAGATGTTCTAGATGAGACCAAGACATCTTAGCAAAAGCCAAGATGTTCCATGCAATACATCACCTAGTAATCCAAGACATATCATAGTAAGTCAAGATGTCTCACATCAAGTTAAGACATCTTGTCTACAAATAACAACTTCCAGGAAAGAAATCTCATTCTCCTCCAAGATTTCCTGTATGGATATGAGATAATTTCATACAAATTTTTAAAGATTTAAATTTTAAATTTAAAGAGGAAATATGAAGAGCCATGGGAGAACATATAAATAGACCTCTAAAGCCTTCATTTTGGCTAAGATAATCTAGGGAGATAAGAGGTGAGTTGAGAAAAGAGAGTGAAGAGATAAAGTCTAGGGAAAGTGCCTTAGTTATCATCCTTGTGATAGTGTGGTTCTTTGTTTCAGTGTGGTGTGATAATTGCATTGAATCTATTGACTATCTTTAGGAAGGTATAGTTCCTTTCAACTAAAAATTCTCCATTTGAGTAAGAATAAAGCTTTCATTTACTTATTCAAATTTGTTGTTTTGTGACATTAAAAGAGCTTGGATTGTGGAATTCATGGAAGCTTCTCATTGAGGATCCACTTATATAAATTGATACTATCTCCACATACACAGAACATTGGATGGCAACTTTAAATTCAAAGGCATTATTTTTATTTTGATTCCACTTCTTAAGAACTTTTTATTTTGGAAATCATTCTCATAAAGACTAAGCTTTCATAACCTTATAAACCTCTAATTCAACCTCACCGATATTATGCTCATGTTTATATCATATTATTAGCTTTCATTTGACTCTCAAATTGCATTATAAAAATAGGCCTAAAATTGAAAGAAAAAATTTTAGCTTTTATTACATTAAGACATTCTTGTCAATGCAACCAAATATATCAATGCACTCTCATCAATGTGTCCTCTTAATGTAAGCTATATCCATTATAAATAGTAGAAACACTTAGTTAAGTTTTTCCATTTTTACAAAAATGAGAGGATTTTTTATTGTTCTAAGAGCCCAAAGCACTCTAAGCATGATGTTTGCTAACTTGTACACTCAATTTCCATGTTTTCAATGCTATGATCTCTCAAAGCAAAGCTCTACATCATGGGGATACTAAGAATGGGAATTTTGAAACTTTTTCAACACCCCAAAGTTATTGAAAATGGTAGTTAAAGATTGAAATAATGAAAAAAAGTGAAAATTGACAATGCTTAGTTATCTTAGAAACTTAAAATCATAGAATGCAATTACTTAGATATAATAATGTCATATTTGTTTTTACAAAATAAGTTTATTAGAGGATGATTAAAGGATATTAATGCTTATATTCAAGATTCTAAACACTAATAACTAATAATTCATGTAATTGCAAATGACACCAAACTGAGGCCTCTAAGTGAGGATCTTTGCAAGCAAGGTAAAAGAGCCTAATTGCAGGATGAGGATAACAACAACAACAACAATAATAAGTTCAAGAAGCAATAGAGAGCATGCATGAAACTGGTCCCCTAAGAGAAGAATTAGAGGTAAAATCTATTTGCCAAATTCTCACTATAAAATGGAACATTCTAGACAACATGAAGTGGATAAATCTAGGCCAAGCCTAAAGGTCACATCTGCACAAGGTTACCTAGTAAAAGTAAAAAGTAATAAGATCTAGAGTTTGTATCTACAAGAACTCAACTTTGGGCCATT
>MNCI01028184.1:0-32145 GCA_015680685.1 Gnetum montanum
AATGAGAACTTCATACAAGGAGTTAAGATTGAACATAGGCCAAAAGGTCACTGTAAACAGTTTCGCTACCAAGGATCAATGCTCTAATCAAATAGTGAAATTGATAAAGATATAAGAAGCAATATTGAGGTAAGACAATCTAAATAAAGATAGGCTAGTGGTGTTCTATGTAATAAAGAATCTTAATAAAAATAAAGGAACAATTTTACATAACAACAATCAAGCCTATTATCTTATATGGTGCAGAATATTAGGTGGTAGAAACATGAATAATAAATGTGTAGAAGTAGAAAATGTTTAGATGAATGTTAGATGTTACTAGAGGAAATAAACTACACAATACGGATATTAGAGAAAGGATTGGAGTGGCTTTTGTTTCAAATAAGTTACAAGAATGGTGTCTTAGATGGTTTGGACATGTGGAAAGAAGATATAGAAAAATGTTTCTATATCACTATTTCAAAAAAGCCCCTAAAAAGAAAAAAATGATTGAAGATTATCTAAATAAATTAAAAATAAACAAAGATCTAGCTCTTCATAAAGGTGAATTGTGAAAAGGAACTCATGTTGCTTACCTTTTTTTTTTTTTTTTTTTGGAGACAATGTTAGGATGATAATGATGGCTTGAAAGAGTAGACACAAAATTAATCTTCTTTCTAGGCTTGTTTTGTTTTTGCAATATCGAGGTTGTTAAAGTATAGAAGTGTTATGTTTGAAAGAGTATAAGAGTGTTTTAAAAAAATAGCATATGCTCAAAATATTGTTTGAGGATGGTAGCCACTTTTAAGGATGATCACTTGAGTCAACACAAACTATTCAGATCTTTTCATATGGGGTTTCTACAATGGGGGTTGTTTCATCATCATCTATGATTGTGAAGATAAGAATTGTAGGCAAGCTTTTCTAAAAATAAATGTGGAATCACGTTTGTAGGAGAAAAATGAAATTACTAACATAAATGTTATTCATTACCATAAACATTATTTGCATTGGTGCAAGGAAGATGATGTACTATTTTTATTTTTTATACATAGTAGTCAATTTGGAATCCATGTGTAATTTTTTATGCATGGTTGTCACTTAAGGATCCATGTGTAAATTCTGGTTGTTTGTGTGAAATGTAAATTTTTTTTTTTTTTTTTTTTTTGGTGATCCATGTGTTTATGTGTAAATTTTGTGAAACTATGAAGCAAGTTTGTACCCTTGTAACTAAATATAAATATAATGACCTAGATGTGCTAAGTTAACACTAAATGCAAACATGTTTCTTTGTAGAGAATTAAACTCACAAATAATCCTCATAACTACCTTCATTGTTAAAATGTTTAGTTATTTTGAATATTTGAACCAAATGAAGAACATTTATACAAAATGAGAAAGATGTCCTAGTGATGATAACAAATTATATAATATACCATCCATGGTAAGATAATACAATGTTGAAAGAGAAGTAGCAAATAGTATGTAAAATACAAAGACCAAAATATGGATAATGGTTGACTTGCTACTTGGCAAAAAAAATGGTAAGAAACAAAAGGATCTTATAAGAAAAATTCAAATGGAACACTAGACAAGTATAATGTAAGGTTGGTGCAAAAGCATGACATTAACCTCAAAGAAGTTTTCATCCAAATAGCTAAATGGCATACTATTTAAACTATTATTGCATTGACAATATAGAAAGGATGGAAAATAAATCAACTTGATATAAAAATTGCATTCCTTAATAGAAATCTAAAGGAAGAGATCTCCATGTCTTAGCCAACAGAATTTGAAGTAGATGAACAAGAAGATAAAATGTGCAAACTAAAGAAGCCATCTTACATTCTAAAGTAGGCATCTTAGGCTTAGTGCACTAAGCTAAATGAAAGCTTCCTAAGTTTGGGTTTTTAAATGTATAACTACCAAGACGTAGATGGATGCAACATTGTTTATTACACACTCAAATGATAGAAACATATATATGTAGATGAAATCCAAATAATAGGTAATAATGAAATAAGCATTGAAGAGGTAAAGTGAATCTTGGCATAACTGATCTAAGGTTGATGAGATGTTTCCTAAGAATTGAAGTATTTCAACCAAATCACACTCAAGCAAGAAAAGTACATCAATGATCTCTTGGACAAATTTGGAATAAACAAGGTCAAAATACTCTCAACTCAAATAAAACAAAAGCTAAGAGTAAAAGATCATAATAACTCTCTAAATGTGGATGCAACATTATACCAGAAGATTGTTGAAAGCTTAATCTATACAACCACCATCAAGCCTAATATATCTTATGCCATTGAAATACTTTCAAGATACATGCTAGATCCAAGACTTGTCATTCCAATGCAGTAGCATACATGTTGAGATAGTTAAAGAAGACAAAAAGCCTTGGATTAGTATTCAAGAAAAATGGTGAACTAAGATTACAAGCATATTTAGGCTCAAACTATCTTGGATGCCCAAATGCAAGGCAATCAACATTTGGTTACTTGAATTACTTGGGATCTCTCCAATTTTCTAGAGATCAAAGAGGTACAAGATAGTTATAGACTCCTCAATAGAAGACAAATACAGATTTGACTTAAAAATAGACAAGAAAGTAAAATGAATGAGAAAGTCACTAGCTATCCTTGACTTTATGCAAAATGGACCAACTACAGTGACTTTGAAATTCACATGACCAAGAACCCTAGTGATTACAACCGTACAAGATACATTAGCATGAATTTTGAAAAAAATATGTGAACTAGTCCATAGTAGGATGATGAAACTATTGGACATTCCAATAGCTACATAGGTTGCAAACATCTTCATGAAACAACTGGGTTGAGTGAAGTTTAAATTGTCTAAAGATCAACTAGGACTAAGCAACACTTCATCCAAATGATTAACTACTTGGTGAAATTAAGACCACTTAGCCACCATTCTACTATGACTCCTTACTTAGTGCATACTTACCTAGTAGGAAAATGGTGCAAATTTGATGTCGTTATTGCTGAATTTTGGAACATCTTCCCTTCATCTGAATTCTCTCTTCCTTGCCAATAATAGAATTTTTCTTTCAAAATTTTGGCCATTTGCAAATTATATTAGTTCCTAGGTACAAATTTGACTTTCAATCCTGATACAAAATTTGTTCAAGAGATTATTTTTCTTTGTGAGATAATAATCATTTAATCTCTTCTCTTTAAACAAATCCAATAATAGTTGTAATATTTCTTGGTTCATAGTTTGCCTTCCTTCTTGATGAATCGCAGTTTGCTAGGCCCTGATATTGGATACACAATATTAGGTATGCAATATCGCTGCCTAGGTAATGATATCATATACACGATATTGTGATTCTTGTGTTAGCCTATAAATAGAACACTCAGGCGCATAGGAACGAAGTCATGGGAAGTCTTTAGGGTCAAGTCTTTTTGTTAGTTTTTAGTTAGTTTTCAATTCCTTTTCCAAGTGCATACCCGCAGTGTGATATTGTTTAATTGTTAATTAGTATTTATTGTTTTCTTAGTTAATATTTCTTTATCGTCATTTACTATTCTTGTTGTTAATACGGAATGGGCATGTCTTAATCACGAACATTTAAGTATAACTACTTGGTAACCTAGTAGCATATCTAGTAGTGGTCAAGTAGTGTGTGCTCGGTAACCCCAGAAGTAGTACACGAGGTCCAAGATGCATACAGATGATTAAGGATAGATGCTCATTGCACTTAGGCTAGCTTAGATTTTATTTTCCATTGTCTATTAGTTCACTCAAGTTATTTCTCATTGTCTTTAGGAGTAGCATAGTATTAGAAATCACATCATACACCTCACTCTGGACTAAACCATACGTGACAAAGTAAATACTAGTCCAGGTGGGAAGACAACGAACTACGATCAACGTGTAACTATCTAGGTGCCATAACTAGTCCATCTGCGGAGTTCGACCAGATTGCATGTACATGCTCGTATTCATATGATTGAGCGTAGGGGTACTTCGCCACTTATCATTGGCACTATTACCACAGATGATGCTCGTTATCTAGATCAGCTATACCATACATGATCATTGAACAAAGTATTAATGCTATATCTTTTAGAAAAGAAATTAATTTCAATTAAGTCACACACAATTCACAACAATGTCTCTCTCACAAGACAATGTTAACACAACAACTAGCGAGGCAATTCATTAGAGAACCAACGTAATTTATGATGACAAAGAAGTTTGGAGTACTCAATCTTATGCAAGAGTTTCATATGTTCATAGACACCCCAACGATACCCAAGGACTCTTGTCATCCAACTCAAACACCTCTAGTGAGGATGGGACATCCCATAGAACGAGGGGGCCCATAAGGCCTAGGACTTTCTCAATGGTTAGCAAGAGTACATCAGGGGATGATTGGGAGACTTACAAAATTCATGACGAGTCTTCCAGTTCTCTCTCTTCCTATGCTCTTTCAATGTCAAGTCGTGACACGGATGACTATTCCTCAAAGGGCCGACATAAAAATGAAAATCGAACCCACGGGCAAAGTCAAGAACACCAATAAAAACATAGACAACATCATCTCAACTCACAAACTTACAACTTGTTTAGTGATGATGAATCCCTACTAGCCACTAAAAGCCTAGTGCATATAATAGAGGTTGTTCAAATATCCCACAAGTATTGTAAGGAAAGTTGTCTACCTAGGCTTGATTTAAACAACTTTCCCAAGTTCTCGGGAGGCTATGATTTAGATTTGCAACACCATTTACAAGCCTTCTATGATGCCTGTGCATGGAACAACATTGATAATGGGTGGCAAAGACTTAAGCTCTTCCCTATGACACTTGTTGGCCAAGCAAAAGTATGGTATAAGTCTTTAAAACTAAAATCAATTTTCCATTGGCCGACCATGGTAGAACTCTTCAATGAAAGATATCAAACCTGTGCAAGAGTGTCAGCCTTGAGGAGACAAATTCAGGAGTGGAAACAAGGCCAACATGAACCCTTGGACATGGCCTTAGAAAGATATTACTCACTGATAAATAACTGCCCAAGCCATGGGTTCTCCGAGGAAAGGCTAATGTGTCACATTATGGATGGGCTCTGTAATGCAACAAGGGAGACCCTAGGGATGTATGCCCTAGGACAACTGTATGAACTACAAACCCACCAATTCCAAGAGCTTATTAAGCAAGTAGCAAAAGAAGAAGGAGAAATAGCCAAATGGGAGAATGTTGAAAGATCTCAATAGGACCAAACTCTTAAAGTAACAAAGGTCCATAATTATGAATAGGAGAAATCAAATCACCTCAAAGAGGTGGAATCATCTTCATCTTTGCCAATACTAAAGTCACTAGATGAAATCGAGGTAAAGATTAATAAGATGACGGAATGGGTACATGAAAAATGTGAAGAATATGCAAATATTATCGGAGGTAAAACCACGCATGATCACTCTAACAACCAGAACAAACAGAGGATGCCAAATTGAAAAACAAGAAAAAACATCATTCAACAATCGGAAAGAAGGATTGAAGAAAATAAGGATAGGGGCCCAACTACAAATCAGAAGTATCAATGCAATGTTTTCCTGTACGATCACTCCAAAGGCCAAATGCCCAATCTTGTCACATCTACATGAACATTGGGGGAGAATGCTACATCCGAATTTCATATAGAAGTACTATGTTCAACCACAATGGCAAAATCTCCAGTCATGGGGGAGACCATTGCCAAACTAGACTCAACCTTGCTTATTATGTTCAACACCCTATTTCTCCAACTGGATCGACATCCCCTATTTCACCTCATCGTTATCATTCTCCTGAGTACTATCAACCCATGTACTCGCCCACGGGATCACCACCTCATGTTCTTTACACTTCTTCTTACCCTCAATATTCTCATCCTTCACCTCCTTCCACATCTCCACCAATCGTACTAGAAGGTTTTGCACCACAACACCAAACCATGAACATTACTTGTGCTGCTATTGTCAACAATAGTGGAAGTCCTCCACAATGTTAAAAGCATCCTTTTTTTAGGCATGACCCTAGAAAGAGATAACATGGTTGTAAAACCACTGCATCCTCCAACTCAGCACAAGCCCAACACTGTGATGCACCTTCCTCTTCAAACTCAACGTCTCTTGTTACCTTATCTGGGCCACCAAACAACACTCCAACAACCATGCATCCCAATGAATATGATAATGTAAAAAGACATATCGATCCTTGCATACCATCTTATGGTCACAGGTGCCATAGTGGGTCAGCTTCTTATCACATGACCACATCTTATAATTTGTCCCACTATGCCTATTTTAATCAAGTGTGTGAACCCCAATTTGGGTACATTCCTGCCACCACATCAAAAGACACCCAGTGGTTTGGATATGACCAGACCTCAATATTTCCAACATGCATGGATCCAAATTTTCCATTTCTAAATTCTCATCATGATCAAAGGTTTAGTCATGGGGGATACCCCCCATTCTAATAAGCAGAATTAGTAAATATTTTTCCTTTTCTTTGGTTTTATAATTTTTTGTTTTCCAATTTTTATTCTCTAATTTTTCATCTTTCAATTTGTCATTTTATTATTTTTGAGGGTAATCTCATCGGTAAATAAAATACTCATGTGACTTGTCGGTTGAGGTGTTGTTCTATGCTATCAAGTCACAGGTGACTAATTATTTGGATAGTGAGCCCACAACATCCATCCACCCATGCTATTAATAAGAGGTTCTACTCTAGGTACAATGATATTCTTGACATCATTAAAACTTAAAGTAACTTTGTACTCATTATGCCCAAAGTGAAAAGTAACGGCCTAAGAGGGAATGGCTAGGGTGTGACATCAAGGGGACTTGTGGATTCTCTTTGGTGACATCTATCTGTGCTATCATGTAGCTTGGTTGTACTAAGATCCTTGTAGATCTAACGAAAAATGGGAGTAAGAGTAATAAAGGCACTCAATAAAGAAACTCAATGCTATTCTAGAGGGTCCCACTGGAAAGACATGCACTCATGCTTGAAGGTTGGTGGCTTCTCCGGATCACCATTGGAAACAACAAAGTGCCAAAGTGGCCAGACAAAGAAAAAGAAAAGAAAGAAGGAAAATAGCAAGGAAAAGATCAAGATGAACGTGTCGCAAAGAAATTTAAATCACTCCTCCCTTAGACAAAATGTCACGTAATTGTGTGCCTTGCTGTCATGATGCTCTTATGATTATATATCATTGGATAAAATAATGTGATGTCACTGATCAAAGGTATGGACTTGGTCTTAATTTTGGAGTCAAAGGCTAATGATATATTAATCATGCCCCACACTCAGGATTCATTATGCCCAGGGTAAGTTACCTCACGTCCTGATCTCTGCACTACCTTCTACAATTCATCTCACCCCACTGTCCAAGTATTTCTAACTTGTGTCTTGTGTGGCATAGATTTCATACCTCATCATAGTGGTATTTAACATGTGTGTGTTTTGTTGCACTGGTGCAGATTGCATTTAACCCTTCTAGTGTCTACAAACATTTTAAGGTGTGGTTATGCAAGGACATGATAGGTTGGAGCCTGCTTTGGGGAGGACCCACTTGCATAACTTTTGTAATCTGTACTTATTGCACACCACCACATCATCTTATACCCTCCGAGTACTGCACTGCTGAATTTATTCTTTCCTTTATCATCATTTCAACCCAAACATTCCTATGCACCACTACATGTCCTTTTTCCTCACCCTATTCAAGAACTTCATTGTATAATTCCACTTTATTACACTTTTGGTACCTTAATGACCACTTAACACTACCCTGAATCTTTCAAATTTACCTTAAATCCTTCATTTTTGGCCGTGAAAACTCAAAAATTCATCAATTTTACTAAGTACCCTATTTTGGAAAGGATGCGATATCTGGTACTTGGTATTGGGTCTGCACTAGTGCGTACACGATATCACGTCCATAAAACCTATACATATGGACCCTTCTCCACCCACCCCCTATCAACATCATTTTCAATTGTTCATGTGAGGGGAGTTGTTGTGATTTTCTTCCACGATTTTTCACGCTTTGTGCACCTACCATTTAACCATCCATATCTTGTACGTTAACGCTCCGATTCTCCTTCTAATCAAACCTACTTAACCTCGAAGTGTTTAACTCAGTCGTGGGGGAAGGATACACTCCAAGTTGTGCATAACTTTTTTGAAATTCAATGTTGCCTAAAGAATATCATAGGGGTAAGTGATCTTAAAAAATGTTAACTTATGCCAAACCAATTTTATTCCTTCACCCAAACCATGAAAATTATTATTGGAGCCCCCTAATCAACTTGGGCCCAACATTAAAACTTTTTGGGGGATTTCCTTGAAAATTTCTAACTCTGAAATCGCACTAAGCAAAAATTCAAAATTAATTAAAGGAAATGAGTAAGGTATAAGATAATTAAATTTTATTATATGAACTTACTAATAATTGATCCCGATGTAATTACAAATGGCCCCTAAACGAGGAAAATAAGGAGGAAACTCTCAAGCTACATCCAAACACCTAAGAAGAGGTAGAGGTCAAGGACCTCCTACAGAACATTTAGTGCAAGAGGCATAATCATTCAGCATTCATCAAGAAACCCCTGTTACTACACAATCTAAGCAAGAAGAAGGTGAACAAGGCAGGGCACCTAAACAAGGACAACATCTCATGTTATCCCCGAAATGTATTTAGGCAATTCAGGAAAGGTCCATGTTAGTTGTAGTGATCGTGGAACTCAATTTTGGACCTTTTACCAAATTTTCCCCTATGCAGTTAGAGATCAACTCAAAGGATCTCCACTGTGGTCTACTCTCTCGAAGAGTGAATGGTATTTGGGGGAGACTTCCCAATTTTGGCATAATAAAGAAGAAGGCACCACCACTGACATTGGTGGGATTTTAGTTGATTTCTCTGCTAAGGCCATTTCGGAAGTTCTGAACCTTCTGAATATGGGGCCCAAAGTTGCTGATTTGTCCACTTGCTTCGATGCTAATGTACAAAAAGTATGGCTAAAGAGGGCGTACGACAAGGAGGACAAAACATATGGGAAGCTCACCCTTGAAGAAAGAATCTATTTTAAAATTGACACCTATCACATCTTCCCAACAAAAGGACTAAACAAGATCTCCACCTATGCGGCTAGAGGAAGCACAATCTTGATGGGCAAGGTTGATGCCAGTCTACCCCATTTATATCTAATAAAAATATTGAGGTGGTTTGAAGAATGTAAGACGGGGAAGTTTGCATTGCCTTTCCCTTGTCTAATCAAGAAACTATGTCGATGTGTTGGAATTCTAGGGTACACTAATGACATCCCTAGAAAAGCTCAAAATGACTCATATGCTAAATTACTAAAGCCACCAGCACCAAGGAAAGATGCTGGTGAAACACTGGAGCCTAAGTAAGAGCAGACAGTTGGGCCCACTACACCTCAAACAGCAGAGCCTAGCCAACCTCTAGACATGAGGCCTAGTCAACAACAGGAAGCAAGGCCCAACACGCAACCCATGGATCAGCAGGACCAACCACCACCACCACCGTAAGATTATCAACCGTCGATGAGCCATCTCAGGGCCATCATAGAAATGGTCAATTGGGGAATTCATGATGAGGCTAATCTCTTCAATGTAATTGACGATTTCGTACAACCCACGATCTCAATTGATCACACACGAGGCAAGGTCTCAATACAAACAGGAGGAGGGGAATCACATTGGTCACAATAGATTTCTAGGAATGCTGCATCTTTTCAAGTGCAATTAGAAAGTGGTGAAGATGCTACAGTAGTGGTCATGCAACACCAAGATGTAGCTGGAGTAGAAAAAGTGGTTGCAGACCACATCAAAGAATTATTTAATGGCCTTATTGTGCCACCAGCGGATCTCACAGGAGCACACGATGCTCAAGTCTTAGTTGGTCCCTCAATGACTTCTGCGGAACATGAGGATGCTCTAGATCGATTACTGCAAATAGGACAAGTAATGACGACCTTGTTTGATATCCCTCAAAATGTCACAACAGCACAATTAGATCTCATTTCCACAAAAGGAAAGCTAGTCATGGCTGAGGTTAGCGCAGAACACACAAAAGATGAGTTGAGAAGACTCTAGGAGAAGTTCGTTGCCCTACAAGCCACATAGCGGGATCCATCCTAACTTATCCTAGCCGACCAACTAGAGATATTTATGATGGAGCAACTGAATGAATTGTTAGAGGAGAATAAAAGGATGACAACAAAGACAGAGAAGGCTGATTGGGATGCTTCGAAAGCACAAGCCCAATCTTATGCACATGCAAAAGCACTCAAGGCCTTATAAGAAGAAAATAAACTCCTAGCTGCCGAGAATTTTCAGTTGACAATGGTTGAAAAATAAAAGAACATTCTCAATGAAAATTTTCAACAAATGCAAGAACAACTAATAAGGGTCAACTAGGACATGAATCACTTAGCTAGAGAAAACATGACCCTCTCAATGGAGGAGGTACATGTCATCCGTTAGAAGATAGCTATTGAAATAAGCGTGTGGCAAAATGAAGCTAAGCAACATGAAAAATTGAAGGAACATTTCCAGAACCAAGTGGGAATGTATAAGCATATCATTGAAAAGGAGATCCATATCGACCCATATCAACACTTTCAGTGCCCAAAACACTAATTGGTGGGGTCGTACTGGACACTTACGCCTTCATCCACCAAGCAAAACTAAAGAGTTGAGACCTGCAGATCCAGGAACTCATTGAATACATGGAGTTGGCAAACCCACGGTATGCCAACTTGGCCATGTTAACAGTAGGGCATCCCAGGACAGAGTTGGAAAAGCAGGTAGCTGCCACCTATGCCAAATATGAAGAAGAATTTGTTGAACACAAGCAGACACTGCAAAAATTGGAGGTAGCAAATTCTAAGTTAGAGGTGGTTAAAGCCAGCTACCAAGGTTAGAAAGATGTTGCAGTAGATTTGGCTCAATGACTCATGGATTATCAAGAATGTAGAGACAAAGCTAGAGCCTGCTAAGAGGAACGACGATTATTTATAGCTTGGTAAGTCAAAGCCAATCATATGTTTCTACAACTGCCGTGTCCATGGGAGGTGTCAACTCCAACAAATATTGGAACATTAGCATGGATGGCACACAATCCCCAAACCAAAGAAGAAAGCTTTAAGCGCTCCTTCAGAGATATTCATTTCCAAAGCCTAGAGCACAAGATAAGGGGAAGAAGCCCATGGAGGAGCCACCACCACCAAGAACCACATGAGTTTCAACAATTTTTTGTATTCTGTGTTGGTGTCCTAATTTTTTTTTGTTTAATTCCACCCTACGACATGAAATAATCCATAGTTAGTCCATAATCCCATACTTATCCACTGTGTAATCAAATGAACTAATTTCTCATTTTGTTTGACTCGAGGACGAGTTTTTATTCAGTCGTAGGGGTATGATGAATCCTGGTTTATCAAGCCTCAATATCTAATACACGATGTCGAGTACACGATATCGCTACCTGGGTAACAATATCATATATATGATATCGTGATTCCTGTGTTAGCCTGTAAATAGAATACTCGGGTGCACAAGAACGAAGTCTTGGGAAATCTTTAGGGTCAAGTCTTTTTGTCAGTTTTTAGTTAATTTTCAATTCCTTTTTCAAGTGCATGCCCGCAATGTGATGTTTGTAATTGTACGAAACCTTTGTTCAAGTGTGATGTACTTGGACACGCACACAATTGACAATAAAGATCAAGATTACTCCATCATTGCAACATTCACTTAGTTTTTAATTATTTAATTGTTAATTATTATTTATTATTTTCTTAGTTAATATTTCTTTATCGTGATTTACTATTCCTATTGTTAATGCGGAATGAGTACATCTTAATCACAAACATTTAAGTGCAATTACTTGGTAACCTAGTAGCGTATCTAGTAGTGCTCAAGTAATGTGTACTTTGTAATCCTAGAAGTAGTACACAAGGTCCAAAATGCATATGGATGATTAAGGACACATGCTCATCGCACTTAGGCTAGCTTAGATTTTATTTTCCATTGTCTATTAGTTCACTCAAGTTATTTCTCATTATCTTCAAGAGTATCATAGTATTAGAAATCACATCATACACCTCACTCTAGACTAAACCATACGTGACAAAGCAAATACTAGTCAAGGTGGGAAGACAACGAATTGTGATCAACGTGTAACTATCTAGGTGCCAAAACTAGTCTGCTATGGAGTTCGACTAGATCGCACATACACACTCGTATTCATATGGTTGAGCATAGGGGTACCTTGCTACTCATCACTTCCAAATTTATTTTCAAGGATTTCTCCAAGTTGCATATAATACTTTCTAATTCTAGTACATTTTATCTCTTGGCATAACTCATGAGATAAGATATTTTAGTAAAGGTTATTGTAAATACATATTTTGTAACTTTGTTTTATTGGAGGTCTTCTTCCTTTATTAGGCTTTAAAATGAATGAGCTAACTTTCAGAGATTCACTATTAATGTTCACAACTCCTTTATAAATCTTATTTCAATTTTATTATGATCCATGTCTAATTTGTTTTATGAGAATCTTTTTGATTCGTCAATGATTTGTTATTAATGGTAAGGTTCTTGTTTCTCAAGTTAGAAGACATAGGTGGGTACATCCACTTGAAAAAAAAAAGATTAAGCTTTCACTCATACACCTATCCTCCCGAAACCCTGCTTGGCAAGATGAGCATTGTGGCTCCGAGTGATGATCCTTTAATGATTCATTAATAATAAATCTAGCATCCATGAATTAAACTTACCTTTTTGATCTCTACTTTATGAATATATTCTCATTGTTCTACTCTTCCATGTTTTAACATTGGAGGGAAAGCAACAAATGTAGCTTGGTATGCTTGTAGTGATGAATTTTCTTTCTTTGATGGATGTGCATAGATTAATAATTTTGTTCATCATGCTGAAAATGTTTTGGCCATCGAAAAGCATTTGCTTCATGTTGATTGAAAATTGGTTTTATGTTTTCTTATGTTTTTTATTCTAGCTTTTGATCATGCAAAAAGTTTTGATGTATGTTTAGGATATGAGAATGCTACTAGCTGGCTAAATTGGTTGTTGATGTGTCTATGATTGGGTAATATATTGTTGCTAATATTATAATTGTGCAAGAGTATGAATCTTGGTTTATGTTTGACAATTACGTGGACGATGAATAGTAGCTAGAAGATCTTAGGCGAAGTTTGGATTCCATGTCTAATAAAAGGAAAGGACAATTGGCCAAGGACTAGGAGTTTGGCAATTATCTTAATACCAATATTTTTGTTTCCATTTCTTGTGGTGGTGGCTATTCAAGTTTAATCTCAAATGTGTTGAGGTACCTAGAGGAATGAAAAGGAGACCATAAGATCACCTTGAATTTGTGAATAAAAAAGGAAGGCTTATAGCCAATGTAAATAAGTAATGAACATTTAAACACTTGTCTCATGTGCATCATAAAGATGATGTATCTAACATTTATATTGATCATGTGTTGTGTGAGGAAGTTTGGGGCATGAAACCAATCCACACGTTATCCCACACTAAGTGTGTTTTCAAAAATGGAGCATCTAATGTGGCAATACCTTTTTTGATGTCAAGTTAATGTTTTGAGATAATGGATCGGTCCTAGATGTATGTGGAAATCCATTGGTTCATTCGTTTTTGAGAGAGAATGTTTGGGAATTTATCACTAAAAAAGAAGAAACTATATAGTCAAAAAAATTGTGTTTTTGTTTTGGAGAGATGTCTCTCCATGAAGAGGAGGGGGGTGCGAGGGGGGTGCGTGGGGAGGGTGGTGGTGGTGGAAAGAGAGAAATCCACCCCCACAAAACACCATAGGGCCACCCAATAGAACAAGGTCCCAAACTAGCCAGAAACCAACCTCAACCCCCACCCAAGACCAAAAACCCTTACCCAAGAAACACCACATCCAAAACGGGGCCCCACGAATGGCCCCACAAGTAAACATCATGAACACGAAATCACAAAAACAATCCACGAGACCTACAATCCCCATGAGGCTATAGATGTTTGGACAACGTGGAGCAATCGCAGTCTAGAGTTTCCTAGTTGTGAATATTTTTCAGCACCTCGATGATGCTCCGAATCTATAAAAGCAACTGCTTGTTGGAATTCTTTGAAAGCCACTTCCTTCCTGGCACACTCATCAACATACCCCTTATCATTAGGATGGAGCTTTGCAAAGGATCTTCTGATGTGTTGGCAAAGAGTTGACTAGGTAGTGTCGATGTTGATATTAAGAACAACATATGGGCAATGACCATTCTGCATGCCCCTCCCTAGCACCGCATGTGCATGCCTACAAATGGTCTTCCACATCAGTGAGTCACATTGGTTTGCTTCCCAACACCTATATTTCCAATCCATTATTTTAATCTATTGAATGGCCCCCTCCTGCTTTTGTAGTAGGTCATTCATTAATTGTTGGTGTCCTATCATGATTTCATCTTCAAATTTTAAAACACCTAGTCTACAAGCCTTCCTAGGACATAATAGTCTCCCAATTAAATGCATGTGGTTACCCACTTTTCCCTAGACCAAATAAAATCACACATCAGCTAATTGATCTTCTTAATAGTGGCTGATGGGGAAGATGCCACAGAGGCAATGAACCGGGCTATGGCAGTTAAAACTACCCTTGTAAGCAAAACCTGCCCTTTCTAAGTTAAAAATCGATTAGCCCTATGCCCATTCCGAATTTCCAGTTTTTGAACCAACTTGGTCCACATATGATTCCTCCCCCACTCGAATAGGGGCATATCTAAATATGAGTCCTTTGCTATACCTCGAATAGGGGCTATATCTAAATATGAGATTCTGCTCCCAACCCATGCATCAACATTGAGCAAGTGTAGTATTGATTTTCCACGTTTGATGTTTAATCCTATCTTCAAGGCCAGGTGTTTGAGCATGCAACCAATCCCCACAACCTATAGAATAACAACCCTAGATAACAACATGGTGTTGTGAGTGTACTGTTTAGCCAAGCATTCCACCCTTGCGATCTCAAGCCCTCTAACCCCCTCCCCTTTGCAATATAATTGGAGGGTATCCATTACAATGATAAATAGCAAAGGAGAAAGCGAATCACCCTACCGAAGATCTCTACTAGGGGAAGAGAACCCCTAAAGCCTTCCCCCAATGTCAAAAGAATATGCTCCCGAGGCCTATATCTAAATACATAGATTGACAAAACAGGGATCAAAACCTTTATTAATCATAATCATGGACAAGGACTCCTAGCTTACTATATCATATGCTTTTGTAATATCTAGTTTCAGGCACATTTCAAGAAAGTTAGCTTCCTACATGGCATGAAAAACTTCCTGCATCAAGATCACTTGATCATGTAAGAATCTACCTTTAATGAAGCCCGCTTAATGCTCCCCAACAAGCCTCGACGTAATTGGGACCAACCGTCTTACCAACATCTTCGTGAAGATCCAGATCAGCACATTACAAACCCCAATCAGCCAAAAGTGTGTTAGATCTATCAGATTAGGTTGCTTAGGAATGAGAACAATCTTGGAGCAATTAAGCTCCTGTCTAACTTGTCATCTCCCCAACATCAAATTGAAAGCATCCAAAACATTTTGTCCTAGGAGGTCTACAAATTCCCTGAAGAATCTGATATTCTAGTCATATGGGCCAGGAGCTTTTCCCACCTTCATAGACACCACGGCCACGCTTAACTCCTACATCATGAAGGGAGGCAACAACAATCAATTCTCCGCTTCTTACCCCAAATGTTGCCCTAGTAATCCTCCATCACCTACGCAATGGCCCAGAGGTCCTCCATAGTAGCCCCATCCTACACCAGATGGAGTGTGCTTTTTGCTTGCCCTTTAGATTTGGCAACCGTAAAGAAGAACCTTATGTGCTTGTCCCCCTCCCTAAGCCATCAAACCTTGGATCATTGTTTCAAATACACTTCCTCCTCCATATCAAGAGTTTGGAGTTGCTTTAGAATATCATCCTCTTCTTTCTCTAATCATGCCCCCCATTCCTATTGGGTTTGAATATCTATCAAGCAACCCTAGAGGTCCCTTCTGCACACTCTAAAGGAGAACTTGTCTTCAAGCTTTCAAGATCTGATCACCCACTTGAGCTTTAGCACACCATCACGAAGAAAATTCCTTAAGTCACACTAGAAGTCATAGTCATATCACAATAGAGATTGCAAGCTACAATCCTTTCGTAATCTAATAAATAACTAGTAATTTGAATGGGACTGAAGGTGCAAGTCCATTACGGATCACAATGGTGTTGTAAGGAACTACTAAATAGGTGCAAGGCATAGTCTAATCCTTGTTAGATACAAAAGTCCTACAAATTATTAAGAACAGTAATTGCAAGCACAATGCAAGTCATAGGAAGCTAAAAATAGGCTATAAATGTGATGCTACTTGCATTTGACTTGCACAAAGAAGATTTCAACTCTCAAGAATTTGAAAATTTTCAATTGCCAATGGGATTAAGAGTCTCAACTCACAACCCATTCACACTTTAAGATTGCAAGTCATCTACTAATCAAAGCCTAGTCATAAGTCAACCAAGTAACATAAAAATAAAAATTAACTCAAATTAAGATAAGGTTTTGGATTAATCACTTGGAAAAGACAATAAATTAGCAAGGGTACCTCATTGAGAAGGGTTGGCAAATGTATGGCCTAAAGTATGGATAAAAAGTTAAGACAATAGCTTGATTGAAAGCCCTTGGTATGAGTTAGCTTGAGATGAGCTTGTTATTAATGATTTTGTTGCCCGTGTTGTTATAACATGTTTTATAATGAAATGAATAGACAAGGAATTTCTTAATTTCTTGTGATTGTGCTTCTCTATTGAAGCCTAATTGTGTTTTGTTACAAGGCTAAGTGTGTAGGCAAAAAGGCTTGGAGTTCATGTTGCTTTTGTAGTTAAAAAGCATTTCCTTTATTTTCTCTAAACCATTGCTTGACAAGGTGTGCTAACTACAATAAGCCAAGGCACACTTGGCAAAGAGGGCCATGCTAGCTAGGGTAAGCCAACAAATCCAACTTTCCTACAAGGTTGAAAATGTCAAAAATTACAAAAAAAGTGAACTAGAACACAAGTCCACTAAGCCAACAAATCCAACTTTCCTACAAGGTTGAAAATGCCCAAAATTGCCAAAAAAGTGAACTAGAAAGCTACAAGTACACTAGCTAATTATACTTCGTGCACATAAAAGGTTATTTAGAAAGTAACATTTTTTTAGTTTGTTTCCATTTGCTTTTCATTCTCTTTGGAATTATTTCATTCCTTTTTCTCAAACCCTATCCCTTGGTAAATGCATCATTCTCCTTCTCCTAAGTCATCATTTGAGCATGTGTCAAGACTTGCAGAGTATTGTGTCATTGTTTTCTTGCAACCTAGGAGCATTTTGGTCCATGTAGAGTTGATTGCCTATACAATGTAATTAATGAATTTCTATTTTCCTTCCCAATCTGTATGTTTTGATGTTGAATATAACATCATGATCAATTGTATTATTTGTTAATTGTTAATCAATTACCTTATTTTCATGTTCATGGAAACACTTATTTTAAGAAGATCAAGGCCTAACATGATTACTAACTTTATTTTCTTGTGTGTGGTGTGTTTACTTGTTAAAAATTAATCATAAAGATACATAAAAAATATACAACTTAAAAATGATAAAAATAATTGTTCCATCATTAAATCACACTTGAAACACATGTACCATACTCTTTTAATTTATTGAATGCAATAACATATACATACAAAACTTACAATCTATGTCTCCATCATCTTCAAAATTTAAGATTGGTTTATCAACTTGTATTGTTCATACAATTCTCATGATTTCATCCAAAATGAACCCCTATCACATACTAAAAGAAGGAATTAGTCAAAGCCCAATGATCTTCTAACCAATCAAACTTGTCTATAATCAAGAGCAATCAACCCATGAATATACATTGTTAAAACATTCATAAAACTTTTAAACAAAAAAGAATTAAATTCTTAATGATGATAGTCATCACAATTTTCTTTATCCTAACATAAGCAAACATGTTAAGGTAGGCATATGATTTCACCATTAGTTTTATAGTCAACTATATACTGGATGCCTTTACACATTTTTACTATACCCTATACCCTAGGTCGTATGTATCTCAGCACATACAAAGCTACATGTTCTAATCAATTGAACTAAGCTACATTAATCTATAAGATATAAGAAATTATACAATATTAATAATCTTGTCCAAATAAATCAAATAAGACAAAAAAAAGTACATTCTTCTGCCAAATATATTCTTAATTGTTAAATGAAATAAAAGAATCTTTATTTTTATTTTGGTTTTGTATAACCACGTGTGAACAAAAGACTTCTGATTATTACATACTTATTTGAGAATTTAAAACATATGTAAGCCTTGAGCAATCAATGAAAAATATAATGGGAATTGATATGTTTATCTATTTGAACATTTCTAAAATGCGAGCATGCAATTTTCTATTTGTTACAAGTATGCCACCGCCTCCAGGAGCAATAGTTCTCCTTTCAATATCATTGCTACCCAAGACCAACGGACCTCCATCCCATGAGGTAACCTACATGAATTTTCATAATTAATACAAAATTTATTTAGTTTTTAAAAACAATAATCTGAATAGCTTAGCATAATGACATGATTTATCCAATATAAATGATCCTTTTTGAAATCTCTACGGAAACACAGGAGTTAGGACCAAGGAACTGCAAAAGGAGCCCCGCGACCTAGGGGAGGGAAATAAAGAAGTGCTACAGACCCTTCTTTTGAGACTGCACACGCTCTGTTCTGTATTAGCCAACAACCGTACTAAGGGTGAAACGGAAACCAAACTTAGAACTGTAAAGTATTTATCGACAACTGCACATAAGTCTTTGTGTACTGTTATTCAACTGAATTTTAGCTCCATAAATGTACTATGTTTCTTGCAAAAGTTATATCAGTTTGAACAAGTTCAGATTTATGTACCATGCATTTGCATTTAAGCATTTAGCTTATTACCGTCTAGTTATCAACAGTAGAAATGGTGTAGGGATAGCTGTATCAGGCTCTTCACCAAAAGGAAATTCCTTGACACATGGTATTTGTAGATGATATAATGGTATTTGATAATTCAAAAAAAACCCTAGGTATTTGATAATGGTATTTGAACTTTAGCACAGCAAAAATGACAGAAGAAAACAAAATATATGGAGTACCAGTCTAGAAATAAGTAAACACAGAGATAGAAGCATACTTAATAATGGATGAAAAAAATAGAGGCAGCATGGATTTCATTACCTCGAGTTACTCGCAAAGCAATGGAGAAATTGATTATGCATGCAATTAACAGTATTAAATGTGACCTGACTAAATGGAAAAGGCTAGTAAAGTCCTGTTAGATCGTTGAATCCCGTTAAATGTAATAGAAATGTTATAATGGTTGGACCTACAATGCTATATGTTGGAAATAATTGGCATCCTGGAAGCGTTCAGAGCGAAGTTCACGCATATTGGATGATGGAAGTCAGAGGAGGAAATAAATTACGACAAATATCTAAGAGGGTGTTTCAACGGTTCTGCACTTCTGCTTATAGGAGAGGATGACAGAGAGTTCGCTTAAGATGTGTTACCCATGTTTCAAGTAGACCAAATATGGCCCCTATCCAACAGAGTTCCCAAGTAAAAGAAAATGAAAGAAAAGGTAGATCTCAAAAGACAACGAATAATTCAAAATTAGAATAATAAAAAACGCAAGACAGAGTTCATAAAAATCTAATCCCAAATAAAAGGGATAAGACTTTGATAATGACATTCCATATAAATAGTCTGTCTATGAAAACTCAAAATTTAAAAGTTTTTGAAATATTAAAAAGCTCTCAGGAACATTAAGAGGAAGCCAAGTGGTTGGAAGGTCCATCTCAGTAGAGCTTGACATTATCTCCCATTCCCTGGTGCAAGTATGGCTACACCCTAAAAACAGAGACAACGCTGAATGAATACAACAAAATGAAATCTCCCTTCCCTCTTCAACGTTAATTACGTGTGAATTTATGCAAATGTGTATTCTAAATTAGAGATCTGTTATTGAATTTTCATGACTAGCTGCTCTTATGTGATATTATCAATTTATACACTAGAAAATTGTACATGTTCCTGTATAAAACATTTTTCACATTATCTTCACATATTAAAATAAAAATATTTTAAAATTGATGTTTTATACTGAAATTAGAACTTACTCGAGCATGATTCCAAGTTCAGATGATGGAAGACGGCAAGAACACACACGGAGAGAGATTTTAATATTGATGTTTTATACTGAAATTAGAACTTAATCAAACATGATTCGGAGTTCAGATGATGGAAGATGGCAAGAACAGAGAGAGAGAGAGAGGTACCTCTCCGCCAGCTTCAGAAACACAAATCATACCAACAGCATGATCCCATGCCTGTACAGAACAAAATGAAAGATTTATTGTGATAAATCACTCTTTATGTAAGAATGAAACTATTTATGGCCATCTTATTTTGTAAAAGAATGAGATGCCTAACCTTCACAATGGCACCTTTTCCTACTTGGACCATAAAAACTGAAGCTCTGCCAGATGCTATCATCATGTACTTGCAAAGGCTAACGGCATTCCAAGATTAGAAAGTGTAAACCATCCACATATGCACAATCATATAGATGATCTAATTAAGAGATTGTAGGCGTTTTGAACCATGTGGCACCAATCAATATAAATCTTTATTTCAAGTGCAAAAGGAAAAAATAATGGTATTCACTTTCTTTAGACAGCATCGCATTTATTGTTTTACAAGTGCCAGAAATAAACTTTGAAACAATGCATGTCAAAGCGCAATTCATAACAATACCTCCCACAGCAGACAGGAATTATAGTTGGGTTCCATCCTGGACTGTTTTCTCCAGTAACGCATGTTTCTGAGAGTTTAGTTGACAAAATCAGGTTTTCCCAAGTTTCACGATCCTGTATGCAATATCTAGCATCTTGAATTGAATCACATCCATCAACAGAGCATTTGAACCAATCATACATTGCCCTTCCTGAAAAAAACCAATCTGAATTTAAGGACATTTTCTTCATCCAAGTTCCGAAGCCCATGCATGCTACCATCATCATGCCCAATTCTGGAAATCTGATTTCTGAATCATCTGACGCTACAGCAGTAATCTCCCAATTTGGACAACCCATGACTCCTAGAATTGGTTTTCCTTCTGCTACAAGAGCCAACCCAACCTGAAC
This sequence comes from Gnetum montanum, assembly GCA_015680685.1. Lineage (NCBI taxonomy): Eukaryota > Viridiplantae > Streptophyta > Gnetopsida > Gnetales > Gnetaceae > Gnetum > Gnetum montanum. Next base: position 21,352 of record MNCI01028184.1, read on the forward strand.
ACTTTAACAAAAATATAAGGCTGACCTCTCAACCCATCGCACTGAAACAAAACACATTATAAATAAATAAAACAAAAAAAAGAGGACTTTTATTAGCTGAAAATTGTAATTCCGCTATAACAGTGGGAATGGTTACCATCAAAATGAAAAATCATAACAAAAATTATAAGCCATAAGTATGATACCATAAGTCAGTTTTTGCAAAGTTTAGATTCCATGATCAAATGTTAAACTAGCATTAATAACATTTTTCAGAAAATGTCAAGATATTGTATTATGGTAAAGGATGTAAACAATATACAGGTACACATAAATGGGAGCAGCCATCCACCAAAAATAAAAACAGAAGAGGGCACTTCCCACTTTGTCTACAAAACCGTGAGACCTCTTCCCCTAGAAGAAAGCAGGCCCTCATGGTCTGCAAACCCAAACAAGAAGATTTCTCCCTGGCTGATTGAACCATGAAAACAAAAAGGATTACCAAGCAAATTCCCCACCTTCTCCCTTCCTCTCCCAAAAAATTAAAAATAAAATAAATACAAAAAAATGTTTCAGCAAGCAAAGCATAAGGTAAGAACGAGACCAAGCACACTAAAGGCAACAATGAAAACTGCTATCCAAAACATTTGGGACAATTTGTGAACCAGAAATCATCATGTAGAAGGATGGTGTTGCAGGCATGGTCCCTTTTAAGGACTTCATAAGCTTCAGTAATTTATAAATCGTCCATCCAATTCCTTTCGAGGCACGTACGCATCATATCTGCTACTATAATCACCTTGTGTTGTGCTGCTTTCTTTATTCAAGTGTAAAACTCTAGCTGGAATTCCCAGCTACAATCCATCTAGTCTTCTTGTCAAAAATCACCTCAATTCTATTCAAAATATAACGTCTATGTTTCATCACTTGGGACCCATAAAATTGAATAACCCATATGTTTTCCATCTCACCAATTACAGCAATATGTCATGGAAATTTCTCCACCACTTTGTTTTCTACCAACCATTGCAAGTCCTCTTGTCCTTCCTTGAAAAGAAATAAAGCATACCAATCCTTCCTTTGTATTTTATTACATTCCTCCTCCGTTAGTTTGGTTTCATTGAGGACCAAATTAGAAAACACATTTTTTCTTGTCTTTTAGAAGTGTTTCTGTTGCTAACTTGGTTGTTTAGGTCATTATCAAAAATCACCTAATTTTGAGTTTGAAACCTTTTATAGTTATACTATGTCATGTCAAGGGTTAAGTTGGCCATTTAGATTCATTCAGCATTCAGCTAATCGTTTTATTTGTGAGATTAAACCCTTTGAAATTACATCTGGGTTATGTTGCTAAACTGATAATGAGTTCAGACCGTAACTAGTGCATTATGTTATATCCTTATGCTATGTATACATTTTGGTGTGTAAAGTTAGAACTTATGTTTTGTTTTAAGTAGTTTTATGTCAAGTTAGTTTCATGATACATAAGGATCTAACTCTTCATAAAACAAATAGTGAAAGAAAATTGATGTAGTCAATGTCATTTTGTAACTTGGTTGTTGAACCTTCTTTATGTCATTATATGTTGTTGAGTTGTTTCAATAGGTAGCATTAGGCAGATCGTACATGCATAAATAGTTTAATTAGGTTTGGTATAATAATTTTTCAAGTTAAATGTAATAATGTTAAATGATAGCTGCTATGTGATTGTTAATTATTCATGTTTTATTTAGAATTTCTTTTGCATTTTTATTTTTATGCAATTGGGAATAGTAGTGAGGCAACAATGGATTGAAGCTTAACCCAAGTCATGTTTACAGAAGTAATGTTAGCCCAATCTCATGTAAATTCTAACCCTAGGCTTAAGCTATAAAAGTCATTTTTTTCATGTAATGTTTACATAAGTGCTTGTCTGCCTGGTTCCATTGCCTAGTTCCATTTCCCAGCTTGCACTTGTAATATTTCAAACATCAATCATGTTGAAAATTGATGTCCACTGGATAGAACATCATTGTGCCACATATTCCAAAGGACCAACGTCTATGAAGAAATCACTTTATATCATAATAAACAGCATGTGGCTAGACGGCCACCTGTCCCTAAAGATTTTCAAGATAGCCAGTCTTCACCATCCACACTGTTAGAAGAAATGTCGAAACTTATACGTGCTTGTTCCGAATGCCAAAAGTCTCGATCAAAGATCTACAACATGCATAGAGCAATCCTAAAAGCTCTATGAGTTGTCCTCCAATCCCTGTCTAAATTATTATAGTATCCACTATCTCTATTATTGTTGTTGCTGGCTGTTGTTTGTCTATTTGTATGATCAGTGGCTATTTATAGCTCTACATCTTTCATTGTAAATCATCTAAAGTTGAAGCTAATGCAGTAGCAAAGTTTATGAAAAACTTCTCTTGGGAATCCTTGTGATTGAGGTATTCTTAAGTGAATACGACCAATCTAGTGTAAGCTAGTTCACTCTAGACCATCGACATTGCAAAACGAGTGCCATTATCACTACAATGGGCAACTGATCCAAGTGCACTGCACCTCTAAGTTGAGCTTATTTAGGTTTTAATTTCGGATCGTGCAATCAATTTTTGTTTGTGTTCTATACCTATTTTCTGTTCTGCAATGGTGTTTCCATCTCCGAGCAAGTTTCATGAGGTTCTCAACTTGGCGTGCAATGCATCAACCCAAAATGGTATCAACCCAACTTGGCAAGAGCTATCTTTCAAATTCTATGATCCCTTCAATCATAGAATGATATCAATTTGCTAGCAAGCTATATGAATTGGCTCAAGCTCTATTAGAAGAAAGGCTGAAGGTAACCTCTCAATCTTATCACAACATGGGAATAGTCTATGCTTCTACACCCTGCATGTTAAGCTTAGACAAGGAATATCAAAAGATCGAAGAATTTGTGCAAATCCATTGTAGAAGTGCACCCATTATACTAGAATCAAGTCAATTTGCGAAATTTCAAAATGAAGAGTTTTCATTTCAAGTTTATGATCTTGAAAAAGTTCTAGAATGGCCTGGAGAATGGCCACCTATCCCTTTGCACAAAGAAGTTGAGGATGAAGATCATTTTGCCATTGAAGATGTGATTCTTCAAGAAAAAATTGAATTAGGAGAAATAGAAGTTTGTCCTAAGTAGTCTTCGTCAATTTTCGATGAAGAAACAATGGAAAGACAAGCCAAAGATTATGACACTAGAAGGCAAGACGATTGGTTCTTTAGGTTCCCTCCTCCTAATGAACCTAGAGACAATTTTGATGATGTTGACTAGGATGTTCATCATGCTTTCATGATGAGAGAAAGGGCTGAAAGCATCAATGCTTAAACAAAAGCGGAGTTAACTGAAGATGAAAAGGCAGTTATCCCTTTTCATTAAGCAGTGCTGAGTAAAAAGTCATTTATGTCTTCATTTTGTAAACTGGAATTTCCTGAAATTTCAAAAGATGCCATATATAATTTTGCAAATCTATTCTATGCCAGTAGGACAACTTCTATGAAGCAATTAGAGGCAATTCTCAACATCAAAGGAACAAGAATATGCCCAGTATTCCTACTGTTTGTCAACAAGGATGATATAAAAAAGTGGAAATCTCAAGGACACCATTATATTCATTTGAGGCAAATTAACATACTGGTGAGTCCTAAATTCAATTATGATTTAGGCACTAAATTTCTAGTCACCCTACTAGATAGTAGAGTTATTGAAAATGGATTACATGATAATCCAGATCTAGTTTGGGAAATGTCCAAAATATGCCAGTTTAAAGGATTCATGAATGCCAATGTTTTATGCTCCGTTCAGCCAAATTTTCAGCTGTCCTTATATGATGAGCATATTTCATCCACTTTGCTATTGTGTGTGGAAATTCATGGAGTACAACTCCTACTTGGTTTTGTATATGTTGCAATTGGCGCAAGGGGAACTTTTCAATTGAGCAACACCATCTTCATAAATCACAAGCTCAAATGGGGAGTAAAGTTTCCAGTAGAGAGTAAACATTTACAAGCCTGCAACAGATCTACAAAAGCTAAAGGGTATGTACAAGGTTTTCCTCGAATTCAAAAATTCTTAAAAGATCAAAAACTTCAAGCACTGAAGAAGCCAAGGAAAACATGGAGCAAATATCTGATCCAACAATTTGGTCAATCTACAGTAATTGAGTTAGCTACCCTACTGCCAATCTTGCCAACTACAAAATACAAAGAAGGATTGTCGTCCAAGAGAAAGAAGGAAGAGTCATTGCCAAATTATGATTGTAAAGGTACAATTTTCATGTTTCAAACTAGAGAGTTTAAATGTAAAAAGTTAATTAGTGGGGGAAAATGGCCTCCAAAGAGTTCTTATCATACTACAGTATCTGAAGACCCAAGTCCAAACACAAGAGCTGATTGTAGCTACATCTTGGAACATTCAATTGATTCAAAAAACAATCAAAAAGAAGTAAGGTAGTTAAAATATTTACTTCATTGGTCTAGTTATTGTAGTAAAAATATGAATAACATAGAAGGGAAGATAGATGCTATTTTAAATCATGTCTTACAGTATGAAGAAATAGTTAGAGATAAAAAGAAAGAAAGAAAAAAGCAACCAAAAACAATTTTTAAACACAATCTTTTCTGTAGAAAATCAATTGTAGAAAAAAAAAAGAACTGAAAAAATTTTCACTGACAAATATGAAGGACTTACAAAAGAAGATAAGAAGATTGAAAAGAATCTCAAGCCACCAATGGCTAGTGAAGAAGAAGAAGACAATTGTCAAGGAAGAATTATGATATCCTACCCTGCAAAGTTGCAAAGAATGCCGCCGCAATTCCAAGCAATGGTAGATATGCCAGCAACAACTATTCTGTTGTTGAACATTGACTACCTTGCCCCAAATGATGTGCTTCATAGAATCTGACTTTGGATCAATCAACATCGAGTAACTTCCACGTTACTAAATGTTGATGAGCGTACAGCCATAATAGTCAGCATGATGTGGACAGCAAGAAAAATCAAACACTAGTGGGAAAGTGCTTCGCCAAATTCCCAAGAGCAAGTTCTTCAAGGTAGATTCCAGGGCTTACTTGTCACCTTGACAATGGAGTTTACAATTGATCTATCTATAAAGCCCAGATTGTAAGACAAGCGGCTACTTAGTCAAAGAAGGTTGACAAATTTGAGAGATTTTGAGCAATATAGCACGGAGTATAGTAAGGAAATCTACCGTTTGGCCCTTCATCAAGATTAGCTTATAAATTATATGTATTTGGAATAGCTCCCAAATAAATTGCGTTTAATGGTTTTGCATATTGCCATTCAAAACAATTTAGACTTGTCATTAGTCTATTTTGTGGATATTGTACACATGGTGAGACAAGAATTACACAAAGCATGCTACTAGATCAACATGTCTAAAATCCTTACATTAGCTGAAATTTGTTCAAAAATTGACGACGTCGAAACATTTGGAAGACATCCTAGAAAGCCATCCAAGCATAAGTACAAGAGAGGAGGTCCCAATAGAAGAAGAATCTTTCCATCAAAACCAAGAAAGTTCAAGCCATACCGCTACATGCATCAAAGAAGACATCCTACATCAAGTAAGAAGTCCATAAATTGTTATAACTGCAAAAGAAGAGGACACTATGCATACGAATGCTCGAGCAAATCTAACAAGACTCCGACCAAGGTGAAAGCTTTCTTTGAAGAATACGAGCAAGAATGGGAGCCTATTGAATCTGAACAGCAATTAGAAGAATGTTTAAATATTGGAGAAAAAATCTATCACCTAGAATTTCTAGAATATGAAGAATCAAGAAGTGGAAGTGAAGGTGAAGAAGAAATTTTGGGATTAAGCTTGAAAATGTTCAGATCATCAAATATCAATCAAGACAATGAAGTAGATTGGACTAAAGAAGATTTAGCTAAGCTCCAGAAGTTCCTTGATCAATAGTTTGAAGGGTCAAGACCAAAATCAGAAAGCTTCTCATCAGCTACATCCAAAGAAGCATTAGTGTCCTCACACTTTAACCCCTTTTCTGTTTTGAAAGTAAATAATGATAATGATGTAGGTCCTAGTGGAGTTCTAGCCGATGATGATAACGAAACAGCTAACACAAATCTACAACACCTTCTCTACTCAAATCAAGAAGTTACTTCCAAAGTTCTGCCAAAGTTTCTCATCACTCCATTCGAAAGGAACCATGTGCCGAAATTGGACGGTATAAAGAAAGTTGGAAAGCAAACCACTGCAGTTTCAAAGGCCATTATGCATCAAATTAAGAGGACGGTGTCTACTGTTTGCGTATTGATCATCTTGATCAAGGTCGTAGTAGATGGAAAGGTAAAATAGAGAAAGTTTAATGCATTCATTGATACTAGCACAACTCTAAACTTTGCTCATCAGAGTGTAATGGAGAATTGGGTAGAAGCAGTGCGTCTATTCAAGATAGAGACAATGAACAGCACCAGACATCTAAGCAAGTTCACTCTAGATGATCCAATTCCCATCAATGAAGTCTTAATAGGTGAGACCAATTTTGTTCAAATAAGTGATAGCAGTTATGATATCAGTCTAGGTGCAAATTTTATGGATTCAATTTCTCCATATACAATTGGGAAAAAATTGATAGTCTACACAGTAGGCAATCACAAACTCATAGTGCCAAGAATTCCACCAAAGATTGGCAAGGCTCAATTTGAGCAAACAAGGATGTATACTCAAAATCCCAGCCTGAAGCAAATCCTAAAGAATGAAGCGTTGCAAGATTTGAAGAGATCCATCTATAAAGCTGTGAAAAAAGCTTTAAAGTTTCAAGGAAAGCTGAGTGTTGTTGAAGTTGATGAAGTAATTGCTAAACTTTAGGCATGCTACTGTGATCATCCTTTAGAATTTTGGGCTTTGGATAGTTCAATTGCCTACATCCCAACTGTGCATCCCATTCCAATGCAAAGCAAGGCAATTCCAATGACCAAGAAAGATGAAACAAAAGTTGCAAAGCGATTATCAGAATTTTAGAAGAAAGGTTTGATTCGGCCATCAACATCAAACTATTCATGTACTTGTTTCATCGTTCAAAATCACACAGAAATAAAAAGAGGAAAAGCCAGAATGATCATTAATTACATTTCATTGAATGTTGTAACCATCGACATCCAGTGGCCACTTCCCAACAAAGGAAAATTGATTTAGCAGGTTGCTGCAAAGAAGGTGTTTTCGAAGTTTGACTGTAAATCAAGATGCCACCAAATCAAGATTGTTTATCAAGATATCTATAAAACAACATTCAGCACACCTAGAGCATTGTTTGAATGGCTAGTCATGCCATTTGGTCTAAAGAATGCTCCAACTCAGTTCTAATACCATATGGATTCCATCTTCAGTAAGTACAAAGGTTTCATTGCAAATTATAGTGATGATTTCCTCATTTATTCTGAAACCATCCAAGATCATTATGAGCATTCGTGGGAATTTGCTAAATTGTGTAAAACTCATGGAATTGGATTGTCAAACATCCCAAAAAGTTTCAAATTTGTAAAAATGAAACAGAATTTTTAGGTGTTATAATCAAAACTGGGAAAATCTACATGCAGCCGCATGTACTACAAATGATTTCCTAGTTCCTAGATAGACTAAAATTGCGTTTCTTAGGTTGTTTAAACTATGTATCTAAACACATAGCTAGATTGTTTGAAAAGAATGCACACATCAGAAGGTGCAAAAACTCATCACCATTTTAGTGAACACCCAAGGCTACAGAACAAGTTCGAGATCTGAAAAAAGAATGTCAAAATTTACCACCATTGGAGCCAATGTCCGAAGGTCCTTTCATCCTAAATACTGATGCTAGCTATGAAGCATGGGAAGTAGTTCTCTTGAAAGTAGCCGCCACAGGAGAAGAAGAACAAATATGTTCTTATGCATCACATGATTTTGCTCATAATGAGCTAGCCTATTGTCCTGAGGAGAAAGACTTTAGCAACAACCATGGGATTAGAAAAGTTCCATGCTTACCTAACTGATGCCCCGTTCATCCGCAAGATTGATTCATCAAACTTAGCAACTTTGATGAGAAGGAAAATTACATCTCCAAAGTTACAAAGGTTTGCCTAGTGGCAGTTCTTACTGTCACAATATGAGTTTTCGATCGAAAGAATTCTTGGTGAGGTAAATTCACTTACAGATGCCTTAACCAGAGAACTATGAAGTTTTATGTTCCAAGGTTCTCCATTGTCATCAACTAGTGCTAGAACGCCAACTCCGCTATTAGAAGAATGGACGACATGACCTCTAGTGATGCTTGAACAATGCATCAAGTGGTGTAGGGACATTGTAGCTTGCTTTCCGCAAGAATCTTCTAACAATGTTTCCAGATTATATCCAACTGTAGATTTCTTTATCAACATGGCTAGCAGAATAGACTGTCTAGTCAACAACCTTAAGTGGTCTAAGCAAGAACCAAGGATGCTTAGTCATTTGCAGTGGCACGAAGTGTTAGATAATATCCTTCTGACACGACGACATTTGTTCACAAACCAACCAACCCGCAATTATTTCAATACTCTCCTTGAGTGGGATGGCTAGAAAACAGCATTATGCTATGTATTCCAGAGGATCAATGTCTACAAAGAAGTCACTTTATATCATAAAGAACAACACATGGTCAAAATAGTCAGTCCCTAAAGATTCTCAAGATAGCTAGTTTTCACCATCTGCATTGCTAGAAGAAATGTCAAAACTTATACATGCTTGTTCCAAATGCCAAAAGTCTCGATCAAAGATCTGCAGTGTGCATAGAGCAATCCTAAAAGCTCTATGAGCTATCCTCTAGTCCCTGTCTAAATTATTGTAGCATCCACTATCTCTATTATTGTTGTTGCCAGCTATTGCTAGCTATTGTTTGTCTGTTTGTATGATTAGTGGCTATTTATAGCCCTACATCCTTCATTGTATATTATCCGAAATGGAAGCTAATGCAATAGCCAAGTTTGTGATAAAACTTCTCTTGGCAATCCTTGTGATTAAGATATTATTAAGTGAATATGACTTGTCTAGTGTAAACCAATTCACTTTAGACCATCGATGTTGCAGAATGGAGTGCCATTATCACTACACTTCAATGGATAGTGGGCAATTAATCCAAGTGTGCCACACCTCTCGATTGAGTTTGTTCAAGTTTTAATTTCAAATCACGCAGTTATTTGTTTCGTGTTTTTGTTCTTGTTCTTATTCCGCAATGGCATTTCCATCTCTAAGTTGAGAACCTCATAAAACTCACTCAGAAATGGAAACACCATTGCATAATAGAAACAAGAACAAAAACACAAGACCAATAACTACGTGATCCAAAATTAAAACTTGAACAAGCTCAACCAAGGTGCAACACACTTAGATCGATTGCCCACTACCCACTAAAGTGTAATAATAATGGCACTTGTTTTGCAACGTCAATGGTCTAGGGTAAACTAGCTTACACCGGAAGAGTCATATTCCCTTACAAGGATTGCCAAGAAGAGTTTTATCACAAACTTCGCTATTACATTAGCTTCAACTTCGGACAATGAAGGATGCATAGCTATAAATAACCACTAGACACACAAATAGACAAACAATAGCTGATAACAGCTGGCAACAACAATAATAAAAATAGTGGACGCTACAATTATTATGACAGGGATTGAAGGACAGCTTAGAGCGCCTTTAAGATTGCTTTGTGCACGTTGCAGATCTTTGATCATGGCCTCTAGCATTCAAGATAGACACATATCAATTGTGCCATTTCTTCAAGTAAGGCAGACAATGAAGACTAGCTCTCTTGAGAATCTTCTAGGACAAGTGGCAATCTGGCCACTCGCTATTCATTGTGATATAAAGTGACTTCTTTGTAAATGTTTATCCTCTAGAACACCAGGCACAACATTGTTTCCCGGCCAACAAATTCAAAGAGGGTTGTGAAATAATTTCAGGCTAGTCGGTTCGTATACAGCTGTCTTCATGTTAGAAAAATATTATCTAATACTTTGTGCCACTACAAATGGTTGAGCATCCTTGGTTCTTGCCTGGACCACTTAAGGTTGTTGACAAGCCAATCTATTCTGCAAACCATGTTGATAAAGAAATCAATAGTTGGATGCAGCCTGAATACACTACTAGAAGATTTTTGTAGAAAGCAGTTCACAATGTCCCTACACCATTTGACGTGTTGCTCAAGCATCGCTAGGGACCATGTTACCCATTCTACTGATGATGGCAGCATCATGTTGGTGCTAGTTGATGATGACAAAGAACCTTGGAACACGAAACTTCGAAGCTCCCTCATGAAGACATCTGGAAGATAATTCACCTCACCAGGAATCCTCTTAATAGAAACTCATATTATGCCAAGAGAAACTACCACCATGCAAACCTTTGTAATTTTGGTGATGCTGCAATTTTCCTTTTCATCAAAGTTGCTTGGTTCCATGAATTAGTTCTCAAGATAAATGGAGCTTCAATCAGTTAAGTCTGAAACTTTTCTAACCCCCTAATTGCTGCCAAAATCTCCTCCATAGGCCAATAAGCTAGCTTGCTTTGGGCAAAAGCACCTGATGCATAAGAACATATTTGCTCTTCTTCTCTCATGGTTGCTGCTTTTAACAAAACTGCTTCCCAAGCTTCGTAGCTTGCATTGGTGTTTAGAATGAAGGAACCTTCAAACATTGGCTCCAATGGTGGTAAATTCTGACATTCCTTCTTTAGAGCTCGCACTTGTTCTGTTGCCTCATGGATCCACTAGAATGGTAATGAATTCTTGCACCTTATGATGTGTGCA
>MNCI01028186.1:11434-23964 GCA_015680685.1 Gnetum montanum
CTTGTCTATAATCATAGCACATAGAAAACATGTTAACACATAAAATCATAAAGTAGATATAAACTTTAAAACATGAAATAAACAAATTTAAACAAAGCATACCTACAACTACCTACTATGATGACATAAGCTTAAACTTAAGCCTCTTCAAGGTAGGTTGGTTTGATCCTAGGGGTGCCTCCTCCATAGGCCTCTTGAATATCTCTCTAGCTACCCTTTGGCCTCCATATGTTATCATTTGGCATCTTGAAGACTAGTAGGAAATGTGAGAGGCTCATCATCATCAGTACTATCAAGAGACTTGTACTACCTAACATCAAGATTCTTAGTGTTGATTGATAACATATCATCCATCTCCTCTAGTGGATTCTAGGTCTACACTATTGGATAAATATGCTTTATCTAAGCCCTAGGAAGTTGGTTTGGGTCTTAGGAAATCCATCGTCCATTCCTATACACCACTAGGAACTCCATAAGCCTCTTCAAATAACCTACAAAAAATGCAAAGTGCATATGGATTATCATAGAGGTATTAGCATGGAGTCTAAGGATCTCCTCCTAAAGCCAAGTAGCCAAAGCATCCAACCAATTAAATTTGATGTCCTCCATCAGGACCTTCTTAAAGATTCATCCCTATGCTAGGCTGATTACCTCCTTTTGTGTTAGTAGTTTGGGAAATGCATTAGACCTAAATAAAGGATATGATTCCTTTTCATCAAGGTTTATGAAGCTATCCATCAAAATTCTAGAGTGGCCCATGTTGACATGAAGCCACTCTAGAACTTAATTCCAATAGCCCAATTCCCTTACTTTCCTTGTAGGAACATTTGTACCATCAACAGGAGAAAGAGACCCACACCTACATCCATATTCACCTTCACACCTTGTATTATGGTGCTAAAATGACCAACCTTCTCATTGAAGGAGTCGATGACATGAAACATCTCCATAGTAGAAATGGAAGGGATAGGTATAATGTATACTATTGGCGACCATTTGGGACGCGACTGCCAACGAGTGTCCTCAAACAGGATTTAGGTGCTTGCTGGTCTCTAGCAATACCAATGCCTAGATACCTCCAAATAGACTTAGTAGTTAATGTGAGTGTGTGTGTGTGTTTTTGTGGTGTGCTATTGTGATAAATGAAATGATTGGGTTGTGTGTTAAACTATAAATGACTTATCTTAAAGAGACTCAGCCAACTTTGCCAAGTACTGTGAGTTGTTGAGAGTTCCTATTTTGTTCAATTTCCTAGTCTATGCGGTCCTTATAATACCTACTTGTAAAAAATAAAGTTTTACAAAACCATTTGAGCATAACTCTACAAATCTACTTCTAATTTTCCTTAGAGAAAGAGATAGTTCCACAAGAAAACTAGAAATAGAGCAAGATTCAATGGAAATAGAAAGAAGAGAACAAGAAAGTAGATTTGTGTAAAGATCTCAAATGTTTAAACAAGGTAAAATGATATGAGTAAGAACTTTGCAATAAAGCTATCCCAAATTCAATAACTACGAATTTTTCAAACTTCCAAGGCTCAATAAGCAATTTCTTCAAGAAAATCCTACTATGCTACCCGAAAAATTACTTTGTAAACTATCACGTACGAGACTCTATTTTGGCTAGATAATGGATGTCAACAATTGCATTCAATAGAACCTTCAAAAGACTTGAAAACTTTGTGATTGAAATGCCACAGAGATTCACCTTAAAGATAAAAGAAGCTATTCTGGTCCTATCAAGATACCAAAGATTTTCTGAACCCTCTTGACTATTGAATCATTCAATGGCTTGACTACAAGCAGAGGCTCTCTTACAACAATCTCAATAGTGGTTCTTATACATTGCACAATAATAAAATTCACTACTAAAATTCTCTTAAGGCTTTCAAACACAAGCTCTTCTACTGCAAAATTTTAATAGAAATTTTCTATCATGCAACAAGAACAATAAGAGCAATCTAAAAATCCCAAAATTACTTGCCAAGCATGATACTATCTAAACCACTAGCTAAACAATTTAAACAAAATAAAAAATAAAAAACATAACTCATAGGACTATAACAAAGAGGCTGAAATGTTTTCTTTAGCAAGTCATCTTACAATTAATCTTCCACAATGTCTTCTTTACAAATGCTCTTTCTCCAAGAGTGTTGTTCCTCCATTCTAATCCCTAAAGCCTTTTTATAGGGTTCAAAAGGTAGTTAGATATTCCAAAATATCTTGGCTAACTTCTATCCCAGGTAAGGAAGTTATAACTTGCTCAACAAGTTAGGAGATATTACTTGCCCAACAAGTTAGNCAGGTGGTAGTAAAAAAGTAATTTGGCATCCATCTTAGTGTAGACATTGGTGCTGGTGGCTGTATGGTTTTTTAAATGAAACAATGCTATATAATTAAATCATATGCATTTTATATCCATGTAAAATCTTCTGCTAGCTTTGCTTCGTTGGAAAAATGATGTTCACTAAAAAATAAATTTGAATTCGGTGGTGGTTACTTGGCACCGTTAAGAACGCCTCCGAATGTGAAGGTTGAATGTAAAGGCATCAAGCCTGGAACTACCCGATTTTTGTAAATAGTTTCAAGTTATTCTACCTTGTTAGAATCGTATATCAACTGCCACCACGAAAGAAGGCTCTGCTGCTGCATCCGGTAACGTTGTTGTGTGGTGTTTAGTTGCTAAAGAGCCAACGGTGTGGGCGCGTCTGCAGTCACCGCCTGTCTCCAGAGAGAAGGCTAGCCATCCCAGAAGACACCCCTGACTGATGCTCTTTAGGAGAAACCCTACCCTGGGAATGGAGAACCAGTAGGAATCTGAATAGCCGAGCTGACGAATCAAGAATCCACCATTAATAAGCAATGTAACATGTCAATATTGGAGCCTGCCTGCTTCGGCAGAAAGAAACTCGCACAAATGGAAATGACTAATGCCGACATAAGAATTCATACAAAGCACCAAATCTTTGAACCAATCAAAGACCTGCACATGATTGACATCCTTGTCCACAAAATGGGCTTTAACGGCCTCGATCTGTGAAACGTAGTCACGGATGAACATAATGCCTTGGTCATCCTCGCCAGTATTGAGCTTGAATACGTGGATGACGCCATCATGGTAGAGATCCTCTACTTCTTGATTGACCTGCGGGCGGTCTTTAACACTGCTATAGATCTGTGATTTAAAAACCAAAGGTTTCAGAGCTATGCTCCTTCCATTGGCTTTTCCTTTGGAGTTGGACACATGAAACTGCAAGTGCATCATGTCCAAAGCGATCTGCATGTCAGTTAGGGCAACAAAATACTTGGCCGCCAGGATCTCGTCCAGCTCATCCTCTTCCATTTCAGGTTTTCCATGATTGTTTCTCAGCTACTGCTGCTGCTGTGCTTCTTCTTCTTCTTCTTCAATCTCTGGCTCTACATGTTTTCTTCTTCTTTTAGGACTGCAATGTCAGGTGTAAGTGTAGATGTAGTTTTAGCTACCCTTCTGATGGCCATGGCACATAAACATGCAACTCAAAAATTTGAATTGGTCTACACTGCAGTTTTGCATTTGCGTAGTTATTATAGTGTTCTTGAGATTCACTTTATAGACTTTTCCATACTTTCCACTTTCTATCTCATTCTCCCTATTTTCTATGGCTTGCAAAATCTCATCTGCCAAGAAATCAATGTTTTGAAAAGCTTTCATAGAGAAATGATGCTAGATTTTTATTTCCTTTTCTTTTGTCCTCTTGTTTCTTTGTTTTTTTTAAAGGTTCATCCACATCAATCCAAATGAGACCTCCAAGATTATGCGTACCAATAAGATGACAACCATCATATTTTTCATTTGAATATTTGTTTTGTCTTGTATACACAAATGATGGAAGTGTAGCAGAATTAATATCATTCATATTTTTATCATGTTCTCTACCATTGCCTTTTTCCAGTATCTACTTTTTTTATTCCATGAAATGGCCAAATGTGCCAACATATACATCGAGCAAACCTCCACACTGGATGTTTGCTTGAATATACCCAGGAACCTATCCCTTTAGCCACTGTTTTGTTGATGTCATCTTAGTAAAATTTAGGATGAGAGTATCCTCATGACATGAACCTGAAACTAGTATAGTGACATTAGTCAAGGTGGAAGGTCCTATGAAGTAATAACCAAAGTTTACCATCAACATGAGCAATTTAACAACCAGGTGAAGCAATAGAACACTTAGAGCCATAAAACAGTAGAAGATATAGCCTTTACATTTACCTTTACCTTTCTTCTTCAGTGTGGTTTGAGTGAAGGTCCCAACTACAATGGTTTGATCCTTGCTATCAGCATCTACCCACCAATTGCACTTTATTCCACCATCCTTACACTTCTTATATACATGGTTAAACCTAGTGGCATATGCATCAAATTTTTCTCTTAACTATTGATACATGGTAATTCTTATTTAAGGAATCTTGGTGAATTCAACCAAAGTAGTTTAAGCCACTATTAGGATTTGATCATTGATGATCAAACCCTAATAATTGACTTGTACTTGCAAGAAGTTGTAAAACTAATGAAGTTAGGAAAGGTAGTTAAGAAAAAAGCATAAAATCATTACAATAATCAATGTTTACCTTTTATAGATGAAACATGGTGCCACGTAGGTTCTAGAATTATGTGTGAGCTCTATGTGCCACCATCAAAGTATTGTTAGTATTGTACTAACTATACTCTTGCATCATCCAAATCTCTATAAGGTAATGTGGGCTTATGGCATCCCCTAGTCCCCCTACGATCCTAGGAAATAGCTTGTCAGTAATGTATTTGGCAATCAAGGCTAGATGCCCTAGGTAATATTGTCTCCACAATGACCCTGGCTACATCTGTAGACAAGTGTGACCATAGCATCACACTGAAGTTCTTAAGGAGGTAGGCAAGGAAGTCTCTTGTCCCAAGCTAAAAGCACAATGAGAGTTTTCCAAAAGGCATGTCATGTGGTGGGGTGTTGTTCTTGGGATGACCAATGTATTACAAGATACAAACTAACTCCACTATGATAAGGAAAGGCCTCAAAAAGACCTTGCATGAAGAAAAGCAAAAAACACTGTGGCCTACTAGAATCACTTAGCAAATTTAGACAAAACATCTAGTGGGAGGTAAAATTAGCCTCTGTAAAAATCTCTAAGGTGTTTTTCTAAATTAGTCTAAGCAATTCCACAAGAAAACATTATTACAATCTTGTATAGCCTTACATTATAAAAACAGTTAGCAAATTTAGACAAAACATCTAGTTGGAGGTGAAATTAGCCTTTGTAAAAAGATCTAAGATGTTTTTCTAAATTAGATTAATAAATTTCATAAAATCATTATTTCCATATTTGATAGCCTTTATAGCCAAAATTTTATAGCCCAAAACTAAGTGTTAGTCTAAAGTATGCATACATTTAGAAAAAACATCTAAATTATGCATAAATTTGGAAAAAACATGCAAGTTATGCATGAATTTAGAAAATAGCATGTAAATTATACCAAAATCTAGAAAAAGCATAAATTTAGAAAAAACATCTAAATTATGAAAGCATGCATAAATTTGGAAAAAGCATCTAAGCTATGCACATTAGAAAAAGGCATCGTGAACTTAGAAAAAACCATATAGCCATAGTAAATGATAGCTAAAAATAGAAAAAGCTTTTACTCTTCTTAAAAAATAAAATTAAGCATTAGTTATACTTGTTGATAAATAAAACATAATTTTTACATATCAACCACTTCCATTTCAAAATGGATATAGTATTATATCCATGATTTTTCCTTGTTCACATAGCCATAGCCAAAAATTTCATTAAAAATTTGTTTGAGCTATGATTTCAGTGATTCTACCACAAAAAGAATTCAAAAATTATGATCCTTATAGCCATGATCATTAAAACTAAAAATGGATAGCCATATATCCATGAAACAGGAAAAGCTTTAGCCAAAACCATAGCTATAAACATTTATCCCTCTTCATGTAGGATTGGTAAAAAATTTGGAAAAAATTCATTTGAGCTCCAAATAGAGTGATTTTATTACTATTTCAAAACTTAAATTGAACCCTGCATATGCATTCTTAGAAAAAACTTTAAATATTTTCCATTTATGCATGAAAAATTTGTCAATTTGGATAATAATCCAAATACAGCACAACCATCCTTATTACACATGCTTAGTAAAAAAATTTGTAGAAAATTTGTTTAAAGTCCAATCAGAGTGATTCCACCTTAATTGGAAAGTTGAAGCCAAATAATACTCAAACATAGCTAGAAAATAGCCAAAACCTTTGCTATTTCCTTACAAAAAATTTACAACATTGGTTTATATTACAAAAGTGACACAAACAACCTAGTTGTGCAACATTAGGAAAATAGACATAACCTCATCATTATGAATCCACATTAAACAAGACAACATCCATTAGAAATCCTAAAAGAAGGGTTATGAATCTATAACCTTAAATTTAACAAATGTATAGTTATTCTCCCAAGCAAAAAGTACATAACATTGCCTACGTTTTCATGTCAAAAGTTCAAAAACCTCAAAACCTAGATTTCATATAGCCATGGAAATAGTCGAATAGCCAAAACCATTAAAACCCATTAAAATTTACACTAGAATAAGGGTCTAGGATTTTTTTTGAAATTTAATTTTAACAAATCCTAAGTTCCAAAACTGAAAAAATTATCACATCCCAAAATTTTGAAGAAAACAAGCATGAAACAGCTAACTCTATTTTCAAAATTGAATCTACAGAAGCTAAAGCATTGAAAAAACCATGGATCCCTATTGAAATGGCCAAAATAGGAGGTGGGATTTGATCGAAATTATTTTTAATCCCTCCACTAGAGTAGATTTGGAAAAAATGACTCTAACACATGAAAAACAAAACTAGAAAAACCATAGAAAACGAAGGCAAAAATAGGTAGAACTATCTACCTTGGAACAATAATAGAAGAAGCATGGATGGAGATAGAAATAGGAACATCTTCTTGCTCCTAGGAATGTTCATCCACCTTTTGGATCATAGGGTTCCAGATCTTTTACCCTCATTGCTTTGGCATCATGGTAGGCTCAACACTAGGAATGATTAAAAACTAAGAAGGATGGGAGATCAATGTTGGCTATGAGGAAGATGGGAGGCTTCCATACTAAAAACTAGTTGTCGCTACCACAAGAACCTTTACCAAAGCTCTTCTCTAATGAATTTTTGTTTTAGAATGATAGTTGTTATAAAAAAACTTATAAAATTTGACATATAAAATTCATCTAAAACCTAAACACCCATCTTGAAACCCTAGTTGTTAATTCAATACACAATAACTACAAGTGCATTGAAGTGTAATGGGGGGAAAGTCTAGTTCATGTTGGTTTTGACTGGAAAAAAACTTTAGTGTTCAAAATTTTAAAATTTGGATTATGGGCCCCACCTTGCACCTTCTCTCTTGACCAAAAATGGCATCAATGCTAAGCTTTTTCTTAATTTAACACTTAAAACCTTATGGAAACCTTAACCCCCATGCATGCACACTAGGAATACCATGCCCAATATGGAAAAATTCCTTCTATTTTATAAAATAATTAGAATTACAAATATTTTGCTATTTTTGATAATACAAACCTGCCCTTTTCAAACTTGAGTTACCAAAAGTCGATGCAACATGAAAAAAGCTAGACACCATGGGTTTCCACACTAGAGCAACAATGCCTAGCATGGAAGAAGTGGAGTAACACCAACGCTTACCACCCAATACCCACCTCACCCAAGTTTGACCCCAAAATAGATCTCACATGAACTAGAACACCTCCAAGCATCTTATATTACCTTGGAACCCCACCAAACCTAGTCAAAATTGGTTAAAATTGGTTCAAATCTAGAATTTTGTATTTTCCATGCTAGGGGAGGCCTCTTCCATGCTAAGCTTCTCACCCTTAGCTTGAATAGATAGAAGGAATCAAAAAATAACCTAATTTAATTGTCAAATGACCTTTTCTTGATGCCCAGTGACTAGACCCTACTAGAACCCTCTGCAACTTCCAAAAGCCCGAAAAGTGGTTAAGTATGATACAAAACTACCATCCCCCTCTCATCCATGTTAGGGCCACCATGCCTAGTGTGGAAGAAAGGGAGGAGACTACATGAGGCACTTAGAAGCCTCTGAACTATCAGATCTTAACACCTAGCATTAATCATTGACATTGGGAACCCAAAAAGTTAACATGCATGGTTGATTGATTGTTGATCTAGCCTAGATCTAAATTTCTTGACTAAGAGATACCCCTTCCATGCTAAGCCTCCTAGCCTTAGCATGGATGGAAAGGAAAAAATCCTAAAACCCTCCTCATAGCCTTCAAAATAACTAGATCTTGGCCTTAGGCACTGATGACCAATGCCAGCAACCTTGTGGACACTCATGCATGGCTAGATTGATAATAAGAAGTTAAAAAGTCCTTCCCCCAAATTTTCCATGTGGAGCATGAAAGCCCTAGTGTGGAAAAGGGGGTTAAGCTCAACAATTTTCTAATGACCCTTAAAACAACCAAATTTTAACATGAAATATCCACAATTGACACTAGCAACCTAAAAAGCTATATGCATGACTAAAAGTGATCACAAATGATCAAAATGATTTCCCCCCAATTTTATTTGTTGAGAAAAATAGCAAAATTTTGACACCAAATTTCAGGCCTCAACACTTGAACTGCAAAATGATCTAATTGTCAAAACTTGGCAAAATTTTCCAAGTGTTGGTGTTATGCTCCCCAGCATAGCCAGCATAGTATGCATCAAGGCCTATTTTGCAAAAACTTTTCTAAGTGTCAATAGTAACTACATGAAAATTTTTCTAGATGTCTTGCTATGCTCTAGAGCATAGACAGCATAGGACATACTTCCATGGCCAGTTTACCCAAGGGTCAAGATAAAGGTTGTCAATATTGTTTGGGATGGACAAAATAGTTTGGCAAATTCTCTATCTCCTAGGTTGCTATGCTCTAGAGCATAGCCAGCATAGCACACTTTTTAGTGGCTAGTTTTTCCCAAGTGTTAGGTAAGAAGCCATTAAGCTAGTTTAACATGGAAGAGGAATTTGGTAGATTTTGTAACTCCTAAGGCCACCCCTACTACTATGCTCTAGAGCATAGCTAGCATAATAAGGATAGGGATTACAATCTTCGCTAGATTCTTCTTAGTGTCCATGTTATGCCTTGTCCTAAGGAAACATCCCGTGTCCTGCACGTAACATGGGACAAGTGTAGTAGCCAATGTCCCATGTCTTGCACATAACATGGAACAAGTGTAGCGGACAAACTTAGAAATTTTCTAAATTTTTCTTATGTTTCCACCTATTGCACTATCACGTGGCACCCAATCTGCATCTTGGGCTAACCCTAGCCCCATAATACCCCTAGGCCCCAATGTTTTAAGGGGTTGGCTTCCATTTTTCATTAGTGAGGGTATTTGGCACTTTGATTTTGGCATTTATTATTTTGACATCTTGGCACTTAGCTCCATGGACGAACAAGACCCATAGCACATCACACTAGTAGAGAGGCATAGCTACACTACATGGTATACTGTAGCCCCATTGTACCCCTGCAGATGACCACACAGTACACTACAACGTCCAGCCTGGTAGAAAAAGTTCATCATGGTGAGCACTAGACTTCATGATCCAACATCACCAAGATTGTGACTACACTCCCATTTGGGATGGTGTTCCATTTCTCACTCTTGTTTCTAGCATTTTATTGCATTTTTCTTGCATCTTTTCACATTTTTTCATGTGTCTTCACATTGTACTATGCTCAATCGATAGTCTCTATGGGTTGACACTCTCATTTTCATCAAAACCCTTAGCTATGTTGACCCCCATTTCGTGGCTATGCTCTACACTTAGCACCATGAAACACCACTTTGACACTTAGCACCATTTCATGTTGCTTGCATTTGCATTTTGGCTAACCATGCCACTACCCAATTACACCCATCACCCTAGTTGTAACTAGCAAAGTCCCTACTTGATTGACAAGACCGTTTAGGATGCTCTACCTCCATTTCTAGTAAGGCCCTTATGCAAAGGCAAGGTGAAGGTTGTGCATCGTTTGATACCTCGATGATTTTAGCCACTGACATTTTTTATCATTATAGTCTTTTGACACTAGAAGGAGGGCCTCCTATTCCTTCTATGTTCAAGGGTAGTCCCAAGTGCCTTTTTCACCTTCATTACTAGTTGTTGGTTCCCCTAGAACCCTGTAAGATGAAAGCCCAACTATATCCACTAAGTTAAACTCTAGATGCTTTAGAAAGCATTACAAGTTCTTAGAGTGTAGCAAGCTCCAACATACCGAGCATAGCACCAAAGTTAGGCATTTTCAGCAGCTTCCATAGTTAGCATTTGTTGTTTTCATTTCCATACTTGGCATTTTTTTTTTGCATTTTCATACTTAGCAAAATTTTTGCAGTTTCATACGTAGCCAATTTTCTACAGTTTTACACTTAGACAACTTGTTTTTTTGAAGTTTCCACACTTAGCCATTTTTTTGCTACCGGTAGACTTAGTCATTTTTCTGTAGTTTTCAAAGTTAGCCATTTTATGCAAACAGTAACTCTCACAACCAAATCTGTGAACATGAATCCATATCAACATTCCACATCGATGTCTAACACATTTGATACCATGTTCCACCCAAAGTGTGTCACACTAATCCATGAATAATACAATTTTTTTATGCTAAAATCCAAGTAGGATGACTAGTGGATTACCTTGATTTGGAGGCAAAATAGGACTAATGTCCAAATAATCAATCCCTTATGACTTAACAACTTAGAGAAAACCTCACCTCAATGGGCTACATGATCATTTTACTCACAATAAAGATTATATAACAAAGAAAGTGAAAAAAAAACTAGAATAAATTGAACGAATTAGGAAGAATTAGATCAAGAAATAGGAAAATGACAAAAAATTGTAAAACAAAAAGATGAAAAACACTTAAGAATCCTAAAGATTAAAATGGGGGATGACCCCCACAACTAACGTTTAGCCATGACAAGGATGAATAAGTGGATAAATAGGATCCATGCATGTATGAAACATTGGTATTTGTTCATGCCTTAGCCACTAGGTGTCTGTTGGTGGTGCAATGGCTGAGTAGAAAAATCATAGGTCATACACTTGACAATTAAATGTATGGTGGATTAGGGTATGAGGTGTGTTAACATTATGGATGTCTAGCCCACAATTGCACCCTTGATCATGATATGGTATTCATAGATTTATTTGTCTCCCCACACTATTATATTCATTGTTTGGGTTTGGGATTAGAGTAATGATGGATGGTGGGCCTTTTGTATGATCAGAGGACATCGGTTATGATAAGGTAGTGCATAGGATTGGCATTGCAGTAGCTTAGATGATGTGGTGGATCCATGCATAGTTTGCTTCAGTTTACAACCTTTTCTCCAAAAGGAACATTTTTTACGTCATAGTTGAGACCCACTATTATTAGCATGTCTCTACACATTTGCAACATAAGTGGCATTCATTTGTTGGTATTGTGGTGCTAAACCTTTCTATGTTACTGGTAGTGGCATTTAATGAGGTGGAGTAGGAGGAGATCGAGGATAGGATGGATGGTAAGACATGAGAGGTGGTGATCCTTCAAGGGATGTCATGAGTTGATGGTACTCAAGAGAGTGGTAGTGGGGATTTCAAGTAGAGGATGTAGAAATAGTTGGAGAAATAGGGTGTTAAACATAATATCTATGTGGTTTTGATGGATAGGGATAATTTAGTGGTGGCCTCCCCCATGACTATGGTTGCTGCAACTGTAGTTGATGACCATGTTGAGGCTAGCAATAAGTTCCCTTAGGATGGTATGATCAGTTCTAGGAATATCTATAATTACCTTCTGGGAGAGGAAATATCCAAGGCATGTGCTTTTTCACAAACATAAAATTTAAGGAACCTTCCCAATACTCCTATAGATGCAACAAGATTGAGTAATGGCCCTTTGGATGGTCATATAAGTAGATGCCACATCCAATATCTTTGTCTATGGTTGAGTTTGTAGCCTCACTTTCTTTAGCCATTTTTCTCGTTTGTCAAAAAGTGTTCCTAGATGTTTCTTGGTTTTATATCCCTTATTTATTGTGATCGCTTGGATTATTTGCATGATCATTTCCTTGACCATCTCAATGAGAGTTCTAACATTTTCATATACTCATTTGGACATCCAATTAAACTTTGCTTTAAGTTCATCAATAGACTTCTGTATCGGCAAGGTTTGTTGTGGAATCACCTTATTGAGAATAGTTTCATTCTCCTTAACATAGATCTAGACCTCCTTCTATTGAAGATTTAGGTCCCATTGATTTTTTTTGACATTCTCCCATTTGCATATGCCTCCTTATTCTTTTGCCACACACTTAATTAGCTCTCAGATCTAATGGGCTTGGAGCTTGTATAATTACCCTAGGGCATACATTCCAAGTGTGATGTTTGAAAACATCGATGGCT
>MNCI01028186.1:24356-38040 GCA_015680685.1 Gnetum montanum
CCCCCCCCCAACGAAAGAGGGCACAAGTGTATTTATAGGGCTAGGGTTAGTCTAAAATGCAGATCAAGTGCCATGTGGTAGTGTAGTGGGTGGGACCATGGGATGCTGGCTGCTACGCTTATCCCATGTTACATGTAATACATAGGATGTTTTCTACAGCACCAATCCTATGTTACATGTGGGACATGGGATGCTAGTTGCTACTATCTACTGCACTCATCCCATCTTACACACGGTACATAGGACGTTGGTTGCTACTATCAACTACACTCATCTCATGTTACACACAATACATGGGACACTAGTTGCTACTATCTACTATGCCCATCTCATGTCACGTGTGGGATATAGAATGTTGGTTGCTACTGTCTACTATGCCCATCCCATGTCACGCATGGAACACGAGACACTGTCTACTACGCCCGTCCACTATCTACAATGCCCATCCCGTGTCTATTGCACATGACAAGGTGCGATGTTACACTACACTACATAGCATAATAGGGTGCTATGCTACACTACGCTACATAGCATAACAGGGTGCTACACTACAGTAGACATGGTGCTACGTTGCGCTATGCTACACAACATAACTGGGTGCTACACTACTCTACACTATGCAGCGTAATCAAGTGCTACGTTGCAGTAGAAAAGATGCCAAGCTATGCAGCATCATCGATTACTATGCTATAGTAGACATGATGCTATGCTATGTAGCATGATAGCATGACATGTGAATCTGTAGAAAGTGCTAGCATTCTAACACTCACAAAAATTTTGCAAATCTAGCAGTTGGAGCTGACTACACCCAACACTTTGGAAAAATTTGGAAAAAATGCCACCATTTTGACACTTAGCCATATTTGTAGTCACAATGTCGAGACCTAAAATTTTGTGATTTTTTAATGGCCCCTCTTTGTTGACGTCTAGAGGAATGGCCTGAGAGGAATCGATAAATAATTACAAAACATCACAGCAAACATGTCACCAACATCACTCATCAGCATAAGATTAGATGTCATTTTACCATGCTCAAGAGTGATATTGAAATAAGGTTATGCTAAGGGACAAAGGGGTATAGGAAATGCTAGAAAGATGAAATTTGACCTATGGGAATAAAATGCAAATAGTGGATCATGGTGTAAGATGCAAATTCAACATGCCTAACAGTGACCATGGCATGAAGTGGTTTGCCCTTGAAATGTTGACCTCTCGTCAGAGTGCTTATGAGAGTGTCAAAATCGATCCAAGGCTAGGCTAATTTCAAAGTTGTAGTGTTGTAAATTTTCTTAGGGATGCATTTTTTCCCATTTTCTCTTCTTTTTTTATGTTGTGAGATGAACCTTCTTTGGGTTCGGCTTACTACTGACTATTAGCTATAAGTTGGCCATCAAGGAGATGGGCTTTGTTTCCCAGGGATGATCCATGTTACATCCACCTAGGCTTTGATCATGCAACAGAGGTTGCTAATAGGATGAGTTTTTCTACATCAACCATGGGTTCTATAGTTGATGTGAAGAGAATGTCATATGCATCATAGTGTGTATGCATCCAAGGGATGTGTAATCATGAGTATGTGGGAGATGAGAGGATATGGGATGATGGAGTAGATGTGCATAGGTTGTAATAATGATGAGGGGGATATGCACTCTTGAGTGGCTTAACTAGTCCAATCGTGCACATTAGAGCAACGTGGTAAGTTGCTACTGCAACGAGATGCATCTTTGCACGACCACCTCTAAGTCTTCATCCTGCAAACACCACTCCAAGAAGACAAGAAAACCACACAACATGAAATGCAAGTGTAAATGCCATATGTGAAGATGCTACAAGTTCTAGATGTGAAGATGCTGTAAATTTGTCAAATGTTATGCTAGTTGCAAGCGCTTAGGAAGCCAGTGAAAGTGCCAAGGCAATGATGCTACAAGTGCCCTAAAGGCCACACTAATGGAAAGTGATCCAAAAGATTAGTAGGATGGTAGGAGGTGATGATGTTGTGAGTGCTCCCAAGGGTTTCACCAATGGCAAGTGCTCGAATAGATTAGTAACATGCTAGTTTAAAGTCCTAGTAGACTGTGAACCTAGTTTAAAGTCTTAGCAGACCATGATATGCTAGTTTATAGTCCTAGCATACTATTGGATGCTAGTATAATGTCATAGTAGATAGTGGATGTTGTTCCAGTTTAACGTCATAACCCAAGGACAAGCTGTTATGCTAGTTTAACATCATGACCCAAGGACGCGTTGTTGTGTCAATTTAATGTCATGACCCAAGGATAAGCTGTTGTGCCAATTTAATGTCATGACCTAAGGACAAGCTATTGTTCCAATTTAATGTCATGACCCAAGGACAATATATGCTAGTTTATAGCCATAGCGGACTATCTATGCCAATTTATAGTCATAGCAGACTAGTGCTTACCTTGCTTGTGTAAGGTGCAATGTTGCATATGTAGTCATGTTGTGTGCCTACAAGATCCTGCAAAAATCAACTAGAAAAAATAATATCAAGTGGCAACTATTGTAAATAGATTTGAAATATTCGAACGAAAAGAAAGTAGTGCAAAAAGTAATAGTTTTAGGCCATTCTGGGCCATAAGCTAGTTTAAGGCCTTCTTTAGCCATGTTTTTTTATGTTTTTCAGAAGCAATGCATAAGCTAAGTGGTTGGTTGCATAAATAAAGTAGAAATGTGTAAACAAAGTGAAGATATGTGTAAACTAGGCAAGCAAGTGAAATGTAAATGCATGAACAAATGCAATCCAAGAAAAAACCAAAAATGCATGGCCAATGGAGGTAAGGGGTGAGCTAGTGCTTAACATGTTTTTGACCAAGGAAATGTATTGATGATGTAGTCACTTCCTAATTAGGTGTGGATTAGGGGGTGTGCAAGACTTAGGATCCTCTGGGAGGCTACTAGCTTCAACTACTTTTTGGGTGTATTAACCTTAGGTGTTGCATGGTTGTCGTAGGTGTACCACTAAAAAACTCCTCTTTCAAAACTTACACCATGTCTATGTCATGGACAGTTGAAGAGGAGGCATTATTACTAGGGATGATAACTTGACCATCCTCGTATGGAAGGTGGATTTCTTGGTGGATGGGAGAGGAGATGGCCCTTAGTTGGGCTAGCCAAGGCCTACCTAGAATCATGTTAAAACTTGGCATCTCCTCTATGATAGTGAAATATGCACTAGTGGGGAATTTCTCTCTTGACACGAAGGCTAAGTTGATTGTACCCTTGATAGAGAGACGTGATCCATTGAAGGATTTTAGACATGTGGTTTTGGTTGGCCTGATTTCATCTACTAGGCCTAGTTTGTCGATTACGAAGTACAGGACCACGTTCGTTGCTGCACCATCATCAACATGCACTCTATAGATGGTGCAGTACCCAACATGTATGCTAATTGATAGTGGAGCTATAGTGACCTCCCCTCGTTTGCGGTTGACTTTTACTACATCATCGCAAAACACTAGGGATGTTGAACTCAATTCTTGTGGTGTAGGGGGAAACATCATTGCAAGAATGGATGCCTCATCTACAGGGATGTCCTCTATAATAGGAATGGAGGCCAACATTTGGGCCAATGCTTGGCAGTGAGCATGTGAGATCATGACCAGGTCGTACAAGCTCATCATTTTGTTCTTTTGCATGAGTGTTTATTTCACCTAGGTTAGTGCAACTACAAAGTCCTTGTCATTGGCTATTATGTGGGCCTTGACTTCCTCCATGTGTCTTGAGAGATAGATCTCTTGCAAAGTGGACTTGGGCTTGGTTTGCTTGGCCTTCTTGGGGGTAGGGGTCCTAGTGTTTGGTTGTTGCTTATTGATTATAGCCTTTGCTTAAACCATGGGGTCGCAAGGCACTCATTCATCCTCTTACATTGCCATTTGGTAGGCCTACCTAGGTTGCTAGTGGGATCAGCCCTTGAAGGAGGAGGGACTGAGATGTTGTCCATTGTTGGGCTTTGAGTAGATGAAGGGCCATCATGTTGTGGCACCCTTATGAAAAATGGTAGTTTAGGAGTTGTTGTAGGAGTTTTTGTGTGACCAGCTTGTTGTGGCACCTTGATGATGAAAGGTTTCTTAGTTGTTGTTGTTGCTATGCCATGCTAGTTTAACATCTTAACAGATGGTTGGTTTGGGACCTTGACCACAAAGGGTGTTGTGGATGTCGAAGGTGACACTTTGATATCAAAGGAAGGCCTCTTGTTTGTGGAGGCCAAGGGGATCCTTGCCTTGGTAGAAGGCACACGGATCACAAAAGGTTATTGCATAGCTTTAGCCTTGCCACCTATGCTAATAGAGTTTATGACATAGGAAGTGTTGTCTGCGCCAGATTGGCTTACTGTGTTGAGCACTAGTTGGCCCCGTTCTATCATTCTTTGTAGGTCATCCTACAAAGCATGATAGTTTTCTGTACTGTGATCAACCAATTTGTGGTAATGATAGTATTGGTCTAATTTAAAATGTTGTGGAACTAGGGGCTCATTTGGTACTACTAATGTGGGGTTCCTTAGTAGATCGTAGTACCTATTATGTTTTTGATGGGTAATCACTACTACATGTTTGTGTTCGATTTTCCTAGATTTTACGAGTTGTTCCAGTAGTTCATAGGGTTCCATTGGTAGTGGTGTATATTTGAGTGGTCCTTGCCCTAAAAGTTGGGCCTTGGGGAGGCCCCTGCCGATGTATGCGAGTTGGCACTAGAGTTGGTAGTTTTGTCAGCTAGGGCCTTGGGCTGCTTAGCTGTTGGGCCTCATTTGGTTGTTTTTATGCTTACGGACACTATTGCTTCTATTGTTTTTTTCTTGCAAGAATGTTGGTTTTTGTAGGCCACATAAGTTGGGTCATTGCTAGCTTGGGTTGCTTCTTCTATGCCTTTTGTTTGGGCAAAGGCTTGGCTAAGAGACTTTGGGGCTAGATAATATAGTTTAGAATTGATGAATTCATTCACTGCACCTTTAAAGATGGCCAGTAGATGTGTCTCTACTAGGGATTCATGCATTTTACTTAATGCAGTATTTCAATGTTGGAGGAATTTTGGCATAAGTTCTAGAGGCCCCTACTTAACTTGCATGAGCTGGTTGAGGGTTGCTTTAGGCTTTAGGTTGTACCTGAAGCATCTCACAAATTGGCTTATGAGATCCTTCAAAGAGGAGATTGAGGCCTTGGGTAGCATGCGATACCAATATAAGGCCTTGCCAATGAGTAACATGGGGAACATATGCATGATGGCATGTGGCCAAGCTTAAAGGAGTAGGCACTCAAATTGAAATGTGACCAAGTGTGCATTGGGGCCCCCTTCACCATTGTACTTGGTGAATTATGGTAGCTGGACCCCAGTTGGGATAGCTAGAGTGGTATCGTAGGACTTATGGGGTCGTTTTCATAGAAGTCCATCACTTTGACAGTGCTAGAGGAGGTAGCATTAAGTTGGTTGATCTCCTTCACCAAGATTTGGATCAACTAGAATGCCTGATCCAAGCTTTGGGATGTGCCAACTGGTTACATTGGCTAGGCTTATGCCAGTTGCATAGCATAGGGTAGAATTGTTGGTTGTGGAGTTTGCCAGTTTAACATTGTAGTGGATGAGCATTACCATTTTAACATTGTAGCAAACAATTGTTGCCATTTTAACATCATAGAGGATGGTTGTTGATGTGGTGGCTGAGTGAGGGATGTAGTGATTGAAGTAGGCCACACATGAGTGGGGCGAATGGACATCACAGATGCCAACGAGAAAGGTAGGATGTAGCATGCTTGATTTGTCTAGGGTTGAGAGGTGGCCCCTACATGAGCATAGTGTTGGGAAAATGCATTAGTTGCTTGTGAGGAAGGCTGAATTGGCATTGTCACCATATTAGAGAAGATGGATGGACTAAACCGAGGGGCTGTACTAGGGAGCAGTTGTTGGAAGATGGTGTAGGGATGGCTCTCATGTTTGAAGTAGGCCTCAAACTCATCTTCCTCCTTCTGTGAGGCTACCTCATAGGTTGTCCTTGCATCATGCTTGTTTGCATAGATTAGTTGGGACAACAATTGGTGGTAGGACTTTATGAGTGGGATTATGTCAAACAAGGAAGGGTTGTACTCCCATCCATTCTAGTGGACTTGTTCATAGTCCTATTTTGCCTCCAAATCAAGGTAATCCACTGGTAATCCTACTTGGATTTTGGCATAAACAAAATTGTTTGTGGAAACATGCTTTGGCTAGATTGTAGTGTCAAATGTGTTAGACACCAATGTGGAAGGTTGATTTAGATTCATATTCATAGATCCATTGTGAGAGTCACTATTTGCAGAAAATGGCTAACTCTAAGAAACTGCAGAGAAATGACTAAGTCTGTTAGTAGTAGGAAAATGGCTAAGTATAAAAATATATAAAAAAAATGACTAAGTGTAACAATGCAGAAAAAATGCTAAGTATGAAAACTACTAAAAATGGCCAACTCCGGTGCTACACTCACTACACTATAGCTCATCATGCTCACCACACTAGAGCTTGCTACTGTAGCTTATCACGCTTACTAAACTAGAGCTTGCTACGCTCACTAAGCTTGTAGGGGCTATAATGTTGATAGGGTCACTACACTACCCTAGACACAAACAGTGTAACACAATATATAGTCAACATAACACAGTAGACTATTTGAAAACCACTATGCTAGTGGGGTTGCTACACTACACAGGACACAAGAAACATAACTCATAAGACAATTTTGGACTTGCTACGTTGATAGGGACACCATGCTACATGTGACACAGGTAGTGGGACATAGTAAAACATTTTGGGCTTTTGTCCTATAGGGTTTCAGAGGAACCATCATGGTAACCAATATGCATCACCTGGTACGTAGACAACCACAGGGGTGTCACGTCTATACTAACAAGTTACTGGTGATGAGTTATAGATAGCATGTAGGATTATCGGTGGCACACAGAAAAGGACATAGAGAAGGCCCTCTTTCTATCACCAAAAACTATGATGTCTGAAAATGTCAGTGGCTAGAACACCAAGAGGTTATCAGGCATATAGCCTAACCCCAAATCCGTGTGAGGGCCATTTTGGAGAAAATGGAAATGGGGTGCCTTGAACAGTTTAGTCAATCAAATAGGGACTTACGTAGTGTCAAATAACTAATTGCAAATAGTGATTTTAGAGTGTCACATGTAGAGGTTGGACCAAAAGCAAACATGGCACACACAAAAGTAGAAACATACTAAAGTATGTAATCAAGATAGCAAGCATGCACAAACACACAGCGATGAAACATGTATGGTGCAGTAGAATAAAATAAGAGCTTGGGAGAGAAAATGCACCACCACAAAAATTAGGGGAGCATAGCTAATTCACAAAGCTATACAAAATGTACAATAGATGTAGTGGAAGCATAGTCATAGCCTCACTGATGTCAAGCTATGAAGTCTAGTACTCACTATGTTAAGTTGTGCCTACCAGGTTGGTAGCCATGGTGTACCATGTGAGGTTCTATTGGGGTGCAATGGGGCTGCAGTGTACCATGTAGTGTAGTTATCCCTTTTTGCTAGTGTGGGATGCTCTAGGTCTTGTCCACCCACAAAGCTAAGTGCTAAGATGCCAAAGTGCCAAATGCCAAATGAAAGTGCCAATTGCCTCCTTGGTGAAAAATGAAAGCCAACCCATTTTCTCCCCCCTAAAAGAGGGCACAGGGGTATTTATAGGGCTAGGGTTAGCCCAAAATGTGGATTAGGTACCACATGGCAGTGCATTGGGTGGGACCACGGGATGCTAGCTGCTATGCTCATCTCATGTTACATGTGGAATAGAGGATGCTATCTACTGCACCCATCCCATGTTACGTGTGGAACATGGGATGCTATTTGCTACTGTCTAGTACACTCATCCCATGTTACACGCAATACATAGGACACTGGTTGCTACTTTCTATTGTACTCATCCCATGTTACGCATGGTTCATGGGACACTAGTTGCTACTATCTACTGTGCCCATCCCCTGTCATGCATGGGACATGGAACACTGGTTGCTATGATCTACTGTGCCTATCCCATGTCACACGTGAGACATGGGACACTGTCTACTATGACCATCCACTATCTACTACACCCATCAACTATCTACGCTTGTCCTGTGTCTACTACATGTGACAAGGTGCTATGCTATGCTATGCTACAAAGTGTAACAGGGTGCTACAATGTAGTAGACATGGTGCTACGTTGTGCTACGCTACACAACGTAGCCAAGTGCTACACTGCAGTAGACATGGTGCTACATTACACTACGCTACGTAATGGAACCAGGTGCTACACTATGCAACGTGACAGCATGAATCTGTAGAAAGGGCTGGCATTCTAACACTTGGTAAAATTTTACAAAACTTGAAGTTGGAGTTGACTAAACCCAAAAATTTGGAAAAATTTGGGCAAAGTGCCACCATTTTAACACTTAGCCAAATTTTCAGTCATGATACCAAGACTTCCAATTTTTTGGTCTTTTGTAGTTATGATGCCAAGACCAAAAATTTTGTGGTGCTTTGTAGTAGCCAAATTTGTAGTCGCGATGCCGAGACCCAAAAATTGGAGGCAAAACAGGACTATGAATGAGTCCACCAGAACAGATAGGAGTACAACCCTTCCTTGTTTGACATAATTCCACTCACAAAGTCCTATCACTTGTTGTTGTCCCAACTCATCCATGCAAACAAGCATGATGCAAGGACAACCTACGAGGAAGCCTCACAGGAGGAAGATGAGTTAGAGGCTTTCTCTGAACATGAGAGTCATCCCTATACCATTGTCCAACAACCACTCCCTAGTATAGCCCCTCATCAGTTTAGTCCACCCATCCTCTCCAAGATGGTGACCATGCCAATTCAGCCTTCCTCACAAGCAACTAATGCATTTTCCCAACACTATGCTTATGTAGGGGCCACCTCTTAGCCCTAGACAAATCAAGCATCCTACATCCTACCTATCTCATTGGCATCTATGGTGTTCGTTTGACCTACTCATGTGTGGCCTACTTCGATCATCATACCCATTGCTTACCCAACACATTAATAACTATCTGCTATGATGTTAAACTAGCAATATATATTTACTATGACATTAAATTAACAATGCACATCTGCTACAACGTTAAACTAGAAAACTCTACAATAACAATTCTACCCTATACTATGCAACTAACACAAGCCTAGCCAATGCAACCAGTTGGCACATCCCCAAGCTTGGATCAGGCATTCCAGCTGATCCAAAGCCTGACAAAGGAGATTAACTAACTCAAGGCTAACTCCTCCAATACCATCAAAGTGATGGAATTCTACATTGATGATCCCATAAGTCCTATGGTACCACCTCTAGCTATTCCAATTGGGGTCCAGCTACCACAATTCATCAAGTAAAATGGTGAAGGGGACCCCAATGCACACTAGGTTATATTTTGATCTGAGTGCCTACTCCTTCAAGCTTGACCACATGCATCATGCATGTGTTCCCCATGTCACTCACTGGCAAGGCCTTAGACTGGTATTGCACTTACCCAAGGCAACAATCTCCTCTTTGGAGGATCTCATAAGCTAGTTTGTGACACACTTTAGGTACAACCTAAATCCTGAAGCAACTAGTTTTTTAGAAAGTGTTCCTAGATGTTTCTTGGTACTATATCCCTTGTTATTGTGATCGCTTGGCTTATTTGCATGATCCTTTCCTTAACCATCTCAATGAGAGTTGTAACATTTACATATACGCATTTCGACATCCAATTAAACTTTTCTTTAAGTTCATCAATAGACTTCTATATTGGCAAGGTTTGTTGTGGAATCACCTTATTGAGAATAGTTTCATTCTCCTTAACATAGATCTAGACCTCCTTCTATTGAAGAGTCAAGTCCCCTTGATATTGTTTGACATTCTCCCATTTTCATATCTCTCCTTATTCTTATTCCACACACTCAATTAGCTCTCAAATCTAATGGGCTTGGAGCTTGTATAATTTCCCTAGGGCATACATTCCAAGTGTCTCCCTTGTTTTATTACAAAGCCCATCTATGATGTGGAAAAGTTACCTTTCCTCAGAGAAACCATGGCTTGGGCATCTATTCAGTAATGCATAATATCTATTTTAGGCCATGTCCAAGGATTCATGTTGTTCTTACTTCCACTCTTGGATCTGTCTCCTCAAATTGAACACCTTCGCATAGGTTTGGTATTTCTCATTTAAAAGTTCCAACATTGTGGACCATCGTTGGATTGAATTCAATCTCAATAGTCAATACCACACTTTGGCTTTATCAATTAGTCTTATAGGAAAGAGATTAAGCTTTTTTCATCCATTTTCAATGTTGTAATAGATACAGGCATCTTGGAAGGCTTGTAAATGATTTTGTGGATCTGAATCATATCCTCCTGAAAATTTAGGGATATTATTCATATCAAGCCTAGGTAGGCGACTCTCTTTGTAATGCTTGCGAGATATCTTAACTACCACTATTATCTTCATCATGCTCTTAGTGGCCAAGAAGGGTTCACCATCATCAAACAAGTTGTGATAAAAATTTCTATTTCGTTGATGGTGACAATTGGACTTTTATTTTTGTTGATGACCTTGAGTGTGTTAGTGGGTTCGAGTTTTCCTTTTATTTTGACCCTTTAGTGGAAATTTATCCCTATACCTACATTTATCTTTGTGAGAACTAGATGTTGAAGGGGAAGCTGAAGATGAGAAATTGAAAGGTTTGCCATGGCTACTATGGTGTTCCCCAAGGTTCCTTAATTTATCTTTCCTTGGTTTCAAGGAGGCCTTAGGCCTTGAGGCCTTTCCAAGTTCAAGACTTACATCATCTCCTTGAAGATTATCTATCTTAGATTAATGTAGTGTTTGAGTGGCATCAGGGTGGTCATGAATATAAGAAATTCCTACATAAGGTTGCTCGCTCCAATTTTCTTCATGATATATCTCATTATTTCTCCAATGAATGTTTTTTCTATATAGGGTAGTATCACTTCCTTATGAGAGAGACATTTTTTTTGGTTTACAGTGTGTGTGATTTAATATTTTCTAAAAGATATATCATTAATACCTTTACATCAATCATGTATGATGTAACTAATCTAGATGACTAGCACCATCCCCGGTAACGATGCCAATTATGAGCAGTGAGGTACCCCCTACATCCAACCATATGAATCATAAGCATTCATGCACAATCTAGTCAAACTCCATGGATGGGACTAGTTGTGGTATCTAAATCATTATTCTTTCATTGCAGTTCACTATCTTCCCACTTGGACTAGTGGTAGCTTTGTCATGTATCATCTATTCTCCTAATGACAATAAAGAGATAAATTAATTAAGCTAATGAACAATAGAAAATAAGATCTAAACTAGCCTAGGTATGATGAGTATTTTCTCTTAATCATCCATCTAAGTTTTGGACTTTGTGAGACTACTACTAGGATTGCCAAGTGTATGTCACTGGGTCTACTAGACAATACACTACTACATTACCAAGTACTTACACTTAAACACTCGAGATTAAGGTGTACATATTCCACTTAATGATAGGAATAATAAATGGTAATAAATAGAAATTTTAACTAAAGGAAATAGTAAATAATTAACAATTAAAAACAATAATGATCGAAGTGGATGCTACAATTATGGGAGTAATCTCGATCTTTATTATCAATCATGTAACATGTCCAAGTATGTCACACTCAAACTAAGGTATCATATGATTACAAACATTACATTGCGGGCATGCACTAGGAGACTCTAAAAAGACCATAAAAAACTAAAAACTAAAACTATCTTCCCTACATCATGTCTCAATGATGCACCCAAGTGTTCTATTTATAGGCTAACCTAGAGGAGATAGCATCATATATTCAACATCACTTCCTAGCTCCAGCATGGAGTACCCAACATCAAGGCTTTGACATCAGGTATCTGACATCAAGGCCTGACAAATTGATGAATCATTAGTTACTATTTCAAATTTCCAAACATTCTAAAAAAATCCTAAAAACTACATTTTGACCATTTTTATAATTTTTGAAAATGAATAGGTAGTAGGTTGGCTTACAAAACTTTCTTAATTTGATAGGTGGCATTCAATGATGATGTAAGCAAATGTGAGAACCTATGTTGCAACCTCACAATAGAGTCATAAGGAACTAAATCATAATATAAGTACTGTAGTCAAATCAAATCTTATAAGTTAATAAATATTATCTTCTACATTGTCATCATTTGGAGTTCTCTCGAATCTCAAAAATTTGAATTATAGTCTGAAACCCTAGTTCTATGATTAAACATTTAGTAGACGAAAAAGGGATCAAGACAAATCTAAACAAAACAAATTAAATTCTAACATTTCATGCATCATAAAATTCATATAATAATAGTAAAACTATAAATATGTAGAAAATAGATAAAACTTGGTAGAACAAAAGCTGAAGACATTTCATCAAATAGTAGCTAAACAAACCAAAAGAAATTACATCACATGAAAATCAATACCATACGTAACATATGTTCCAAAAACCAAAAAGTGAAGCATTGTAGTAAATTATCCCTACCTACATAATAATGTTACAATTAAAATCCCTAAAATAGAATCAAAACACTAGGTAGAATCCAAGGTTAATTATGGAATCAAAGTGCAAATTAAAATGAGATCTAAAGGAAAGCTCTTAAATAGTTTTTCATTGGCAACATAAATCTATATCTAGCTTCTTTATAAATTGGTTGGGTTTCCATATTTGACTCTATCTCCCATATTTCAATAAAGCAAATAAACTAGTTTTAATGAAAGAAATTCCAAGTATTTATACTCACAAATGAATATGAGGGTTAAGAAAAAAGTATAAATCTATTAGAAAAAACTAAAGTTAAAAGAAAATATTTTTAACATGGATTTAATAAAATTAATAAAAATAATATTATAACATGGGGACATGCTCATCACGAGCCTAGAGAATACCCCCCCTCTATGTATCATCTAATAACTATGTCTACCCCCATGTTTAACCAAAGCTCTAAGGTTCAAAAATAACTAACCAAAGATACCAACTTAAGGCAAAAAAAAAGTCCATCAAGTAAAAATATATTAAAATATTTAAAAATATATTTATTTAATTAGTTTAAAACAATAATCAATTAATCCAAACACATAACAAACAAGCATACCATTAGCTCGATGCATTATCTTATATGTTAGTGGTCCATCCAAGACTTAATATTTGTTTACTCAAAANTCCCCTAGAAGATCTCAAGATGTATGTGGAGTAGATTCACTCTAATAGAAAATAACCTTGAATCCACTAAATCTAGAGATTATGAAAACACAAATTAGTATGCTAGAAAACAAGAAAAATAACTATCTTCAATTATTACAAAGAATATAGCGATAGGGTTTCACAATCCATAACATCATCCAAACATATTCATAATACTTAGACAATGTTGTAGAGCATGAGGCTCTACAATCACACAATGGTTGTTCTCAATGCAAGATACAACCAATAAAAACTCTCTCCCACAACTTGGGACTAAGATCTCAACTCATAACTAAGACATAAGAACACATAGAATAATACATCATACAACTGACCTTGGAGCTGCAACCACACATGCACTTACCCAATGTGCTTTATCACACTCATGCATACTTGACCA
>MNCI01028187.1:1835-38986 GCA_015680685.1 Gnetum montanum
TGGATGAACCACCACTTGGAGTGATGGTAAGGTACTTGTTTCTCAAGTCCTAAGATTTAGGTGGAGTCACTCAAAAGAGGTTAGGCCTTCCCTCTTCCGTTAATCCTCCCAAAACCTTGCTTTAGTAGGATGAGAATTGAGCCTACGAGAAATAGAAATTTAGATAGAAAAGGAAAATTTGTTAATTTATACCTTGATTAAGTAGAATAATAAAACAACAAAAATAGAAATTCAATTATGAAATTAGAAGGAATGCACCAAAAACACAAGGATTATCCAAGGGAAAGCATATAAAAACCTTAGTAATGGCTCTAGCTCCTAGCAAGCCTTAACTCTAACCAAGCAAAATAGGGAAAAAAAACATATTTAATGGTAAAAAAACTTGAACTATTAATGCCTTGCTCACATTCTCACACTCTCATGCTTCGTCACTAAATGCAAATTTGATCTTTAATCCCTTGGTACTATGGTACTTAGTAGTGGATACTTTAATTTGGCATTGCCCCATCGTCTCACTCATCATTTACATAGTGACTCACATATTAAAAAAAGATGAGAGCCATAATTAAAATAATATAAATAAAGAACATTTTATATAGCCACAAATACATAATGGTTGCATCGATTACGGTTATAATTTTTGACAGGCTTCTAAACATAAACACATTACTTAACACAACCATTACAAAAAATTTTCAGCTAGTCAATTACTTAAAATAAATGACTGTTACTGAAATGAGAAACACCAAATTTAGGCATAGGAAAAAGCATCCTCTCTCTTTTCTCCTACTAAAGAGTAAACCTTTCTCTTTTCTCTTGTCAAAGACAAGGATGAACACTACTGCAGAAAGACAAAAATTTGACATTCTTTTTCCTATTCCATCAGGGACTAACCCCTTATTCCTTTGCCATCCAATATTCTCTTACCTTTCGCTATATTTTCCCCCAACCAGCCAATTTTGTCCAATTTTATCTTATCTTTTGCGGCATTGTCCTCTACTTTTTGTTTGCCTTGGCCATCTATTGAATTGTCATAGTCTATATTACCCTCAGCGGTAGCCCAATCGGTAGGCATTTGGATGGAAATTCATCCCTATATTGAGAACATAGATCACGCTCAATTTTGAAGATAAAGCCATTTAATCACAAAACCAGAGCACAAAAGGCTTTAAATTTGATCAGGAGGCTAACACGTCTTGTGCGATGGGGGTGGGGGAGAGTGTATTTTGTCACCCTCCATGTCATGCGCCACATGCAGGGGAGCCAAATCTGAAAAGTCAAGGAGCCAAAGAGTCACTGTAGGGAAGTTGAATCTCTATTCAATTGACGCCCCTTGATCCTTGGGCTTTCCATTCGTCTCTTTGTATTCCCTCATGCGCATGCACCACGTGTAGGGGAGCTAAATAGTCATTACAGCGGAGTTAAAATCTCTATTCAATTGATGCCCCCAACTCCTAGGCTTCCCATTTGTCTCTTCGTATTTTCTCATGTGCATGCACCACG
This sequence comes from Gnetum montanum, assembly GCA_015680685.1. NCBI lineage: Eukaryota > Viridiplantae > Streptophyta > Gnetopsida > Gnetales > Gnetaceae > Gnetum > Gnetum montanum. The sequence goes on from MNCI01028187.1 coordinate 3,339, forward strand.
TGTAGGGAAGCCAAAGAGTCACTATAAGGGAGCTGAATTTCTATTCGATTAATGCCCTCGACCCCTGGGCTCCTCATTCGTCTCTTCATATTCCCTCACATGTAGGCCCCTACGTGGGTAATAATGAATATTTATTATTATAAATGGTGGGTAATATTGAATAATTATTATTATTATAAATGGTGATGGTTACGATTACAATAATAATGCATTATTTCTATTATAAACAGTGAGTAATAATGAATATTTATTATTAATAAAAATGGTGATGGTTACGATCATGGTGGTGTGATGCATAGTATTTATATATATTGAACTTAGGCATTGTGTTACAAGATTAAGAGGTGCAATATTGGAATTTGTGCATTTTCAGAAACATGGATTCTGCTGCTATTAGTCCCAATAGAGAAGGCCAATACTCTTTTCAAGATCAACAACAACAACCATCTACTATAATAAGTAATGTGATTCATGGAGGTCATGGTAGTGGGCATGCGCATGGGCATGGTTGAGGTAGAGGACGACCATAGATTATAGAAACTAAAAATTTAGAATCGATGATTACAGAGGAGAGAAGACAATTTCTAAAATGAGAAGCAAAATGGCGTGAATGAGAACAATAACTAATTCTACGAAATTCAGGGGTATGTAATTTATGCTTTTTTAATATTTCAAAACAACTATTTATTATAGGGAAATCATTTCATTTTATTTACATACTTACATTACATATATTTTTTTAGGTTGCATCAAGTTCAAATCCTCTCTCATCACTTGGAAATTCATTTAATGCAGTGATCCACATTATTGATACTAATAATGTAAATAATCAAGAAGAAATGCAGGTTGGTGTTTGCCCATACTCAAGTTGGTACATATTTTAATTTAATTTTTAATTTAAATTTTGAAACATTTTTTGCAAGACATTAAAAATGCATCTGTGCCTATTAATCAAGCAACATTTGTTTTAGAAATCACACACGAAGAAGAACAACAATTGTAAGAAGATGAAGAACAACCACATTATAGTGAGAGAGTGTCGAAAGAGGCAATGTCGATAAGAGAAAAATTCATTTTATCAAATAAATGAAGTTACAGATGTTGCCAATGCACCAACAATGGAAATGCCTTCTTCAGAACCTAGTTAGTCTTTTTCAAGATTGCAAAAGGCAAATACATAAATTGCTCAAGCAATACATAATTTTAATACTATAGTTAGAAGTTTTGCAAAACCATGTTCTTGTAATGTATGCAACAAAATGTTTCTTGGCATATTATTGAATTTAATTAGAAGTAGAGGACCCACATGCAATAGGTGCACTAATGAAAAAAAAAAAACATAATATTCTTAACAGTTTTGGTTGTGAAATCAAACAATTTTATGTTGAAATGAACATGGATCCTGGTATCCAACCACCTATCCTAGGTTGTTTAATTAAGGTTGAAGAAATGTTAACTACAAAAATCAATCCCATTTTACAAGTTACATATGCAGTTGGTGAACAGTTCAAATTAGCTTTGTTCAAGATGTTACATAAATTACTAAAAAACTTCATCTTAGAGTTAAAGATATCTCTTTCTTGATATTGAGAAGGGCAAATAAAATGGGTACTAAGTATAATTTCATTGTCAACAAGAGACGAGTTTATAATGTTTTGATTTTTAAGAAGGCAAATGATCTTTACTATTAAAATGTCGAGATCGATATGTATGCATTAGATAATGTTGTTGATACCGATGATGTTAACATCTTTCATAGCATTCCTTATATTCCATTGTCAAAAAAAGATGGAGAAATGAGATTGTAGTTTCAAGGTTTTTTATTTCAGATAGATGAATAAAACATTATCGATCACACATTATCAGTTGCATAACGTCATGGAATTGTAAGAAAAACAATTGATTGGATAAGAGCATAGATACATAATCCATCATTGTAGGATTCAGATGTTGCTCAGTGGCCTTCCATGTTTGATTCTTCTATTAATGAATTTAACATAATGGGGTTGTTTACGATGGTATTTCCAATTTGTTTTTTTGAAGAAAAATGTGATTTTCTTGAGCAAAGAGTTAAAGATGTCAAATTGCATGAATATCCAAAACATCTTATTCGCTACAAAGATGGTAGATTTGGATGCCACAAGCGATTTAGGTAAATATTAATTCTTCATTTGTTTGTTATTATCATTGTTCATAATGTTCTTTTATAACATTTAAGCAACGATGTGTGATTTATTTATAGGTATTATATTTATAATATCATTAGAAAAAGAGAGGCAAAATATTAATTATCCATTTCTTTGTTATTATCATTGTTCATAATGTTCTTTTATAACATTTAAGCAACGATGTGTGATTTATTTATAGGTATTATATTTATAATATCATTAGAAAAAGAGAGGCAAAATATTAATTATCCATTTCTTTGTTATTATCATTGTTCATAATGTTCTTTTATAACATTTAAGCAATGATGTGTGATTTATTTATAGGTATTATATTTATAATATCATTAGAAAAAGACAAGCAATGGAATTTACTGTTGTATTATTTTTTAAAAAAATATTGTTGATGCACCCATAACTATTGAAGAACTATGAGAATTATTTAATAATGCTCCATCACATGTCATTATTGATAATTTCATGCGATATGGTACATCCATTCATGNCACATCCATAGATGCTCGTAATCAAGTCGTACTCATTCCATATTCTAGGAGTTGAGGGTGAGAGAGACTAATTGCGATGAGTAGTCGATTCCTTGATTAGCCGTACACATTCGTCAATACTCGTAATCAAGTCGTACTCATGCTGCGCTAATGCAGGTAATAAATAACAGGTAAGAAATAACAAGTAATAAATCCTATTCCATGCACTGCAAGGTTTATCCACAAAGCATGTCTTTATTGCCGTACACGACTTGCATTCAGGTACAAAGCTGCTCGAATCAAGATCCGTTCACTTGGGGACTCTTATTGTGGGCACATGGAAAATATTCTATCTCTGGAGTGATCAAATTGCCAGAGTTTCCCTACTTTAAGCCTATATGATGGGAAATGAAGGGAGTGTCGCCTCTTATTTATAGATTTGGCTGCGGACTACGATATCGCGTACACGATATCGCAGGGGATGATGCGATATTGCATACGTGATATCGCATGGGATGCGATATTGCGATGGCTGTGATATCACGGTGCATGCGATATCGTGTTTCATCATACCCCCATGACTAAATGAAAACTCATCCTCGAGTTCCTTATAATAATATTGGGAAGGTATGGAATTATTGAGGCGAATAGAACTAATGGGATGACATGTGAACGGATCATCATTACAAGACTTGACAAAATTGATGTTCATGACAACAAGGGTGAACACCTTATTACAATGACATCAGGCCTTAGTTGGCAGCTGAGAAAGAGAGAGAGAAAGAAGTGTTGCTGTTGCCAATGCCAAGATTGCGCCTTTGTTGTTCATTCGTAAGTGCGCCATCAATCTTGCTTCTTGCATAGCTGCTTCAACATTGCTTCATTTCAAGTGTTTGCTCAAGATCCAATCCGTTGTTGCATGTCTGCCATCTGCACACACAGCACAATCTTAATTAGCAAGGGTAAATGAATCTCAATGTAGTTGATACCTTGCTGCGGTGTAAGTCCATTGGCTAGGTTGTGGTATGGCTGATATGGATCTGGGAATATGTTACTGATGACTACCGAAGGTGTAGGGGTTAGGAAGAAAATCAAAAATCAAAAATTTTGGGGTTAGGAGAAAATCGAAAAAATCAGGCCCCGTACCCCCATGACTTATCGCCAAACTTCGGTAGCATTATAATGGAGAAAGAAAAGGAGTAAGAAAGATAGATAAAAAGGGACAACTATGGCATCGATGAAATGGATGTCAAGATGGAAATGAACAAAATAAAATGAATTGCAAAATGTTAAAGGAAAGAATTTAACTAATGCCCCAAATAGGAATGTCAGTGGGTTCTCCCCAAAGCAGGCTCATGTCCTTAATGCCCTGACAAACCCACATTCAAAGAGTCTGTAGGCTTTGGGAATGTTATTTGGAACAAGAGTTAAAGTCTTAACCACAAGCGTTTACCAAGAAGAAAACAATGCATCAATCAAAATATATACACTAATGATACAATTGGCAATGAGGTGAACAATGGAGAGAAGGATGGAGAGAAGCAAATGGAATGGAATCTCAAGAACAAGGTGGTGTATAGCCCCTTGTGTGTTTTATGATTAATGTGACTTAGCAATTCTCATTCCAAATTCGGCCTCAAACCAACCACATCCAGTGACTTTGCATCAATGCATTCGGTTAAACGATCCACCTGGATAACAAGAATACATCCTCCAAGATCGACCACCATTCCGATGAAACAAAGGAGAGAATGGGAAGTGAGAAGGACCTTAGTTAGAGAAAACATTTTTGGTTCCATAACCAGTGCTTGTAGCCCAAGTTTATTTTTCTAAGGGGTGTGCTTTGAATTCTCACTTTGTTGTTGTTTTTTTTTATGTGTTTTGTGTTATGCGTGAGAACCACACCATGCAAAAATTTTTTATTTTTATTGTCTCAACTTCTAATAGTTGGGTAACATCAGAACGGTAGAATACTCAAGAAGAAACATTCAAGCACCCAAGAGAATGACCAACACAAAAGCATTAAGTTCCCTTGAAGTCACACCCTTTTCAATCCTTGAGTCTTTTCTTAGTTTGAGAAATACCCAGTCACTGATTCGTTAAAGTTCTTATTAAAAGAAGACTGTACATTTCCAAGCCGAGAGAAACCATAGAAATTGGTGGATGGATGGATGAAGTGGTCTCATTGCCTGCCATATCAAAAGAAACATACCTTAGTATCAACATTGTGACTTAAAGGTAAAAACCAAACATTAGCAATCAATATGAAAATAGTTCATACCATCATTCTGAACACTAATTAGGGGACAAACTTACAAGGTGGATAACACACACACACACAAAAATGGAAAAAGTATAACGATGTTGTAAAACAAAAACTAGAAAAGTTAAAGAAAGTTGTAAAATAAAAATTAGAAAGGTTAAAAAAATTTGTAAAAAAATAAATGTGTAAAACAAAAATCAAGAAAGAACTGAGGGCCCCATATGATTAACATAGGTGGCCATCTCCCCCATGACTGAGTTGTAAGGGAGAGATCTGAAATAATGAGCGAGGTTGCTCGCTGGTGGAGGTGTAACTTGCATTGGCTATTGCGGATTCAAGGAAAGGTTTTGTTTGTTGTACATTAACCAATAACCTTTTATCTGGGCTGTCAGGCTTATATATCATCATGGCTCTAGAGGGGAAGGTAGTATGAATAATATAAGGTCTTTCCCACAAGGTTTGAAACATTGTATGTTGGGGTACATGTGTGGGGTTCCAGTAAAGGACCTTATTTCCTGGCTGGTACCTAAACCTTCGGATCCTTAAGTCATGATGCTGTTTACTGTGTGCCTTGTGCAACTCATTTAATGATAGTGCAATCAATCTATTCTCGTCTAACACATTTAAAGTTGTTAACCGTTGTTTTTGTGCTAGGTCGAGATCCAGGTGAAGTTCACAAGTCGTGGACAGTGTACGGAGCTCATTCTATATGGGGAGTTTTGGAAGTTTCCCGTACACTAGCTCATAGGGAGAATATCCTATAGGGAGCTTCCAAGTGGAACGATACACCCAAAGAGTGTCGTTCAGTTTTGTGCTCCAGTCTCGTCTAAATTTGCTAATTGTTCGTGTTAATATTCTTGTAATCTCCCTATTAGTAACCTTGGCTTGACCATTAGCTTGGGGGTGGTAAGGTGTGGTCAATTTATGCTTAACCCCTAAGCGTTGCATCAGTTTCTGAAAGGTTGCACCCGTAAAATGTGTTTCATTATTAGAAATGAGTGCATGTGGTACACCAAACCTATTAACGATTTGTTGTTGTACAAATCATGCAGCTGTAGATGATGTGCAGTCTATTATAGCAGCTGCTTCAGCCCACTTGGTTAAGTAATCAATAGCAACGATTATATATGCTTTTCCGTTAGACATTGGTTCTAAAGGCTAAATCCATTGTTGCGGATCCTCCATTCTAGCAGTCATTCCCCCATCATGTTGGCAACACTTACAGGATTGGGCGAAATGATGGGCGTCCCAAAATAGTATTGGCCAATAATATCCTACAAGTAGGACCTTAGTAGCCATTCGTCTCCTAGCATAATGACCCCCACAGGGGCCCTCATGAGCATCCTGGAGAACTTTTAATTGATCTTGATCAGGCACACACCATTGAACCAAGTCATCAGGGTAGACTTTATAAAGTTATCCCTTGATTTCCATGAAGTACTTGGTTTTGTGAAGAAACTGTTGTTTCTTCCTAAATTCCAACTCCTATGGTATTTGTTGGGAAGTGAGATAGGTAAGAATGCTACTATACCAATTTATTTCCATGGGTTGATTATTTACTACACCAGCAAAGAGGGTTTCATCAGGAAAATGGTCAGATACAACATATTCATCCTCTTTGTTGTCCCACTACAATCGAGATAGGTGATTGGCAACTACGTTCTTGGTGGCTTCACGGTCTACTATGGTTAAGTCGAACTCCTGAATAATTACCAACCAACGTATAATACGGGGGCTAACTGTTGGCTTGTTCATAAGGAACCTAATTGCATTATGATCTGTATGGATGTATACTTTGTAACCCAATACATAGTGCGTAAATTTATCCAGTGCAAACACTACATCCATTAATTCTTTTTTTGTAGTCATGTAGTTAAGTTGGGCATCGGTGATACTCTTACTGGCACAGTGGATGTAATAAGGTCGTTTTTGTCCATCTAATTATGTCAGTACAGCTCCTAAGACATAATTAGATGCATCGGTCATGATATGGAATGGCCTAGACCAGTCAGGGGCTTGTAGAGTAGGGGTTTCCACAAGCCTCTGTTTGAGGGTTTGGAATGTTCGTTCACATTCCCTGGTCCATTCAAATGGTGCATCTTTTTTCGTTAATTCTACCAATGGTTTGGCAACTTTGGAGAAGTTTGCGATAAACCTCTTGTAGTAGCCAGTGTGTCCAAGGAATGACCTAATGTCTTTAACGGTCTCTGGTTGTTGGGTAATTCCTTGGATGACTTTAATTTTTTCTGGATCCACCTCAATTCCTGATTATGAAATTTTGTGCCCTAGTATGACACCCTTTTGAACCATCAAATGACTCTTTTGCCAGTTGAGCTTGAGGTTGGTTTCAACACATCGTTTCAATACTTGCTTTAACCGGTCGAGGGCTTGATCAAAGCTCATCCCATAAGTGGAGAAGTCGTCCATAAAGACTTCTACTCCATTACCTATTTGCTGTTGAAAGATGCTTAGAACTAATCATTGGAATGTGGCAGGTGCATTGCACAAGCCAAAAGGAATTTGTTTGTATGCAAACATTCCCCAAGGACTGGTGAACGTTGTTTTGGCTTGGTCTTCTGGCGCAATTCGTATTTGGTTGTACCCACTATATCTATCTAGAAAATTGTAATAGTGATGGCCTGCTATAGTGTCTAAGACTTGGTCAACAAATGGCAATGGGAAGTGATCTTTGAATGTTGCTATATTTAATAGCCTAAAATCTATACATACCCTCCATTTACCTCCTTTTTTCGGTATGATAACAAGAGGTTAACCCATTCGCTATCAGCGATAGGGTAAATGAACCATTATTTGTTTTAACTTTGGGTTCAATCGCCTCTGGGGTTGTTTGCGAGGCTTCATAAAGGGATCAGTGTAAATCCTATGCTGGCATATCCTAGGATCTATTCCAGTTAGCTCGGGGTATGATTAGGCAAAGGCTGTTGATCACTTGTTTATCACCTTTAGCAAACTTTCCTTTTGCTTGGGTGCGAGCTTTGCGTTGATGATCACCGATTTTCCATTTTTAAGGGTCATGTATTTCAAACCGATGGGTAACGGTTTTAAATCGAGGGGGTCTTATTTAAACTCCTCAGGAATCTCCAACTTTTTCCAATTGATGTTTTCGGAGTTAAGGGTTGGAAGTTGGCAACGGACTTGCTCTAGTACATCTGTGCTTTCAATGTAAGCACTAGTTATTCCCTCAGCTAGTTCCATGCAGGTTGTCAAGTTGTTCTCTTTATCAGCCATCAGCCACTGGGTGTTTTCTTGTTGTGTGGCTGTCGCGTATAGGCACTTTCAGATGTCAACATCCTATGCACACCGATTGCATGCAGGCAATGTTAAACTTCACATCACCCATGATTTCTGCATGCACTGACACCCCATGTCACTATATGCGATGCATGGAACTCTTTTCCTCTCAATTTTCCCAAAAGTAGTTGTCTTGGATATTTCTAGGGAAAGGTTGCAGATTCCTAGGCATGCGTCGATTGTATTCAGCCATGCCCTTCCCATTATAATTGAGAAATCCCCTTTGTCATTGTTTATTTGGATTACTAGGAAATCGCTGGGTATGACCATCCACCGACAGTGGTAACAATGTCCTCAACTTGTCCCAAAGGAACAGTGATAGATTGGTCAACCAGCTCTAGGTGAACATTGCTCTTCTTGAGTGGAGGTAGGTTCTAGGTTTTATACAGTTCTTGTGAGATTAAGTTGACCCTGGAATCCAAGTCGAGAAGAGCCTTATGGGGTTCATTCCCAGTGACTTGGAGATAAACTAGGGGAACACTCAGATCCGATAATTTCTTTGGAAGGTGGCTGACCTTGATCTAGTCGGTTACTGTATGTGTTAACATAACTGTATGCATTGGACGCGATTTCTCTATCGAAGGGTTTCTCGAAACCTTATTTGGTATGGGCGTGTTAGGATGCTCAACCGCTTGTGAAGGCGAAGGCTTAGTTGCATTGTTGGTCCTAAGGAAGGGTCTCTTTGGTGTATGATTGTTAGAACCAACTGATATTGAAGGATTGGAAGCCCTCACAGTGTTGGGTTTTCACGGTTGAGTGGGATTTACTTTAGGCTTTGTTGGAGTAGTTGGCGGTGGGGCTATTGGCACAAGAGATGCAGATGGAATTGGAGGATAGTGTGGGTATGGAGCATTTTCCAAAGGAGAAGGAGTCCTAAAATACTCCTGAACTTGGTGGCAATGTGGAGGGTTTATGTGACCCATAGGGTCACCTAGGGAAGTCGGCTGCTACCCATAATAACCATAAGGATTAGACTGTCGGTAAGGGTATTGGTGTATTGGCGGTGGCATTCCCCAGGATTGTGGGTGTTGCCACTGCTGATGCTATCTGATGGGCTGTGGTGGAGTTCCACTTGGATAATACGTTAGTGGTTGGTGGAACTGCCTTGGGTTACCTTGTGGATAAGGTAACCTTCAGGGTGTTTTCCGTTGGTTGAGTCTTGGATTAAGCGCATACACACCAGACTCTTGTAGATGTGAGATGATGGGGCAACATCCCTTAGGATGGTCATAGTGGCAGATCTCACATCCACTGTCATCGTTTGTGTCAGAGTCCTTAGTCACACCAGAGTTAGTGATTTTTCCCTTACCCTTATTATGTGCAGGGCCTAAATCTCTCCACTTTTTCTTACCTTTATCACTACTTTGTTCAACCTTAGACTCTTCTACAATTTTCAAGACTGTTTCAACTTTAGAGTCTAAGGAACTCCATACATCATCTACCTTAGCCACTATTTCTGTTATTAATTTTTGGATCGGCAAGGTTTTCCGGTTCACCAACTCTTCGATTGGTGACTCATCCTCTTCATCACGAAATTTCACTCCCTTCTTTCGAAGGGAGCCATCGCGGTTGTACTCTTCCGCACTTTCCCTTTTGTGTAGCTCACCCTCTTCTTTTGCTAGTTGTTCCAACAAGCTACGTACTACATGGGCTCTAAGTTGTGAGAGTCTCCCTTGGGCATGAGTTCCAAGGGTTCTTCTAGTTTCATGCCTTAGCCCATCCACAATGTGGAGAAGTTGATCTCGCTGAACATACCCATGGCCCAGGTAATGATGTAACAATGTGTAATAGCAAGCCATGGCAGCATCCAAGGGTTCGTGTGTACCTTGCTTCCAGCCCTAGATCTGCTTATGCAAATTGGACACTCTGGAGTACGTTTGATACTTCTCGTTGAATAGTTTTAGCATTGTACTCCACCTCTTGATGGTTTCTGGTTCTAAGGATCAGTACCAGCTCTCTACGTCCTTGGTGAGTGTCCTTGGGAACAACTTAAGTTTTTGCCACTCATTTTCTATATTCTGCAACGCATAGGCATCGTGGAATGCCCGTAAATGATTTTGTGGATCAGCATTATATCCCCCTTCAAATCGTGGGATGTTGTTCATGTCTAATCACTTGATCCGACTATCCTTTAAATACCTTGTGGGAATCCTAACTACCTCTGTTATGTCAAGAATACTTCGGGTTGCCAGTAGGGGCTCGTCATGAACATCTCTTTCATGATGCCTATGATGTCTACGTTGTTCCCTACTCTCCCTACGTCCTTGCCATTGTCCTCTCTCTCGACTTTCCCATCAAGGTCTTTCATCCTTCTTACTTTTATCCTCACCTTTATGTTCATGGTTGCTGCGCCCAGATGTGGAAGGAGAGGATGAGTGATGTGAAGAAGGGAAAGAAGAAGGGGAATCATTGCCATGATGATGTTTCTTTCCTTCTCTTCGGCTGCTACGGCCCCGATCGTGGTGACAATCTAAGTGCCCGTCCCTAGCATAAGTGGTTGTTCCCTCTATGAACAGTTGGTGTTCATGAGCATTAGAACCAGGGATATGTATCGTTGATCATAGGTTCTGATACCCAACCTCTTCATCATCATTAGGAGGGGGAACATCTTTTGCTAAAGAACTCGTGATAAGGGGTTCCTCATCTCCTATTTCGCTAAGGATGTGTGGGACCTTGCCCTTCAACAATGCATGTTGTCTCTCCTGCCTTAAGTCTCTTATACGTTGGGCATCTGTGGGATAATAATCCCTAATGTCAAAGTCCTCCGCAATGTATTTAGCATATAGTTTAGTCATGCCTATCTGTGCCAAGGCACGAAAAAGCATGTGAGAGATTGATCGATCTGGGGGTAACACAATGTTACCTTGCAAATCTCTCCACCGCAGCTGCTCTTCTTGATGGAGAATAAATGTAAAATTAGGAATATACTCATCGGGATGAGTATATGTCATCTTATATTGTTTAGGACTTGGCTGATTTTGGTTCTGTGTTTTATCTTGCCAACTGTCTCATGTGTGGTCCTAAGGTGGTGAGTTGCTCTTATGAGAAGAAGGCGTTGTTATTGGTGTGTTAATTTACCGTTATATAAAATGTTATCTTGATTAACCTGAAGGTTCGTTAAGGCTCACAACGATGTGAGTGATATCCCTTATGTTCTATTCGATGCACAAACACTTAGTCCCCGACAATGATGCCAATGATGAGTGACGAGGTACCCCTACACTCAACCATATGAAATGAGCGTAGCATGCACGATCCGGTTGAACTCCGCAGACTAAATGCCTAAACGACCCATGAAACACTTGGGGTTAATCATTCTTTGTCTTTCCAGACTTACTTGTTGTTGTCACGGTGTATGGTTAAGTAAGTCTGAGGTATATGATTTTTATGATCTTTTATGGTTTTTCTCCTATGCTATCAAGGTGAAGGGTTGAGAGAGCTAACTAACTCTAAATAAGGACTAAGTCTAAATTAACTAGCATCAACATCCATTCCCACTTACCGTACACACCCTAAACTATGCAACTGTGGCTACCAAACGCTAATCGTTATTGGGGTCACCACAGGTAACACACATGCTCGAAGTGGTCATACTAAGGCACTTAACTAGCCTAAACGTGATGAGCTGTCGATTCCTTGACTAGCCGTACACATCCGTAGATGCTCGTAATCAAGTCGTACTCATGCCATGCTAATGCAGGTAATAAATAATAGGTAAGAAATAACAAGTAATAAATCTTATTCCATGCACTACAAGGTTTATCCACAAAGCTCGTCTTTATTGCCGTACACAACTTGCGTTCAGGTACAAAGCTGCTCGAATAAAGATCCGTTCACTTAGGGACTCCTACTATGGGCACATGGAAAATATTCTATCTCTAGAGTGATCAAACTGCCAGAGTTTCCCTAATTTAAGCCTAGGATGGGAAATGAGGGGAGTGTCGCCTCTTATTTATAGATTTGGTGGCAGACCGCGATATCGTGGTGCATGCGATGTTGCGTCTTATCATAGAGTTAACTGACATGGTGAATCAATTGGAAACACTTACAATTTTTTNTGGTGCATGCGATATTACGTCTTATCATAGAGTTAACTGACATGGTGAATCAATTGGAAACACTTACAATTTTTTTTTACTTTGAGTGCAGTAGATCTCTATTAGCTTGAGTTACATAATCTAATGGAAGAAGATCCACCTAAGAACTCATCAAAACTCAAATGTTGGAGGCAGAGTAATATCATAGAAAATCTACATATAGTTGTAGAGTTTGTGCATCGTCGTCACATTGCCTTTTTTAAAAATTTTTTGATAAATGAGTTCCATGTTGTTGACTATTGGACATAATATGAGTGGCAGCATTGTGGATCTCCACATGTTCATGGTTTCTTGTGGATATAAGGTGCTCCAAAGGTAGATGAGCTTGATCATAATGATACGCATGTCATGCATAGGACAAAGGAATTTTTTGATTCAATTACATATACATGTAATCCAAGATTTATAGCTAATGGACATCCAAATAATGTAAGTTCTCATTTATCTTTTCTATTCTTTACATAGTTTTTTCGCTGATATTGCTTAGAATACAAAGATATTAATTTCTCCATTGTTACTTCTTTCAATCTGTCTTCTCACTTAAGCTTTACATGTAAATATGTTACATCATCCATGTGAATTGACTATTGAACAACTACAATGTATGGATCTGGAAACTAATTATGCTGATTTGCTTAATGTTGTTTAAAGATATATTATATGTAAACCCAGTGCATGCCTATGAAAACATAATGATAAAAAAGTTTGTAGGTGCTACTTTCTAATCAAAATGTTGTGTCATTACTATTTCCTCACCATTACATTCATTTTTATTAGCAAGTAAACTTTAATTTATCATGGGAAAAAAATATATAGATATTCATCTTTCGTATTTTTCAATTCTAGGTACAATGTTCCTTGGTTGTTATCTTTAAAATCAACTCTTTAGATAGATCCAAAAAATAATAATGAGATTACTTATGTTCCTTGAAGAAATGATTCGAGGCTTAATGTTCATAATAGAATAGGGAAAATATAGATTTTCAACTAGTAATGTCACGATATGTTGTCATAAAATATATCGTGAAACATGCAGTTAAAACAGAGAAGAAATCATAATGTTTTCATGACATGTTATTGCAAATTTTTGAGTCAAGAGATCCTCAAAAAGATGCTTTATCAGTTTATAGAATGCTCATGATGGATGCTACTACAAATAGAGACATTGGTGCTGTGGAGGTCTATCACATGTTGTATGAGCTTTCTTTGATAAACTATAGTTGTGTTTTTTGCACACTCGATGTTTTTTGAGAGGTATAAAAAAAAGTTCAAGTTAACTTAGATGAAACTAATGAAGTTGAAAACTACACAAATCTTATTAAAATGTATAAAAAATGTTTGCTTTTGATGGAGGGTGTCTCATTGTTGTAGGCTTTTAAAGAGTACAATTGCAACATGAACAATAAGTCCAACCCAAATTGGAATTTACGTCACCTAGAGCCATATGCTATTGTTAGACATTATCCCAAGTTTTTCATCCCACCAAAGAAAAGAGAACAAAAATGGATTGAATACTGTTGGACTATGTTGTTGTTACATTATCTATTTAAAGATGTGAAGTGAGATCTTGGTTGTAATGATGAGGATATTGAAATGAAATGGTTTTTTGCTCAACATCTGTATGTAGCATCGGAGATTATTACTAAAGAAGAATTCTTGCGAGCTTTGGAGGAAGAAAGATAATTTGTAGATGTAACTTCCCAAGTACAAGATCATGAGGAATCTGATTTTGAAATCCTCAATTGTCATCTCTTATCAACAGGTTGTTTTTAGAGAATAGAAGTGGGGATGCTTGGGTTACGAGATGTTGATAGAATACATAATTGGACGTTACAGTATCTGAGAGAGGATGTTGCAAATTTTACTACACATTTTATTGCCAGCAATAAATCATCTCGATCCATGATTGTTATTGATCGTGACTACAGTGCCTACGATTCTGATAAGCTGGGTGCAAACAAAAGAAATGCTATAATAAAATGATGTTTTCATAGTCAACAGATGCAATTGTTTCTTCTTTAAGAATGATTATCTAGGGAATAGCTGATAAGGGAAAGTCATTGCTCATAGGTGCGTTTTGTAATGCTTTCATGAAATACTGCAATGAAAAACATAATGCTTTACTTGTAATGGCACCAATAGGAGTTGCAGCATTTAACATTAACACGACAATCATTCATTCCAGTTTGAACATTGGAATAGGTGCTTACAAAGAATGCTCTTCATGTGCAAAGATAAGTATACAACATCGACAATCATAGGTAAGATATATAATAGTTGATGAAATGAGTTTTGTAGAAGAAAAATTATTACAAAGTATTGATAGACGACTAAGAAAATGTTTTCTAAAACATCACAATGAAGTTTTTGGAGGAAGATCAATTATATTGATAAGTGATTTGGATCAGCTTCCTCTTGTGCTTGATGTTGTACCTTATGCATCCAAAAATCTAGATATTATAGGGGTTTGGGAATCATTTGATACATTTGTTGTTTTAGATGAAATTTTTCATCAGTCTAGAAATGATCCTTAATAACAAAGATTCAAGAAAGTATTGATGCATATCAAAGAAGGAAAAAGCCATGATGAAGATTATAATTTCTTGGCTACTTGGATGAATCTTCCATCCACATCGAGTGGATTAGACGGTTTTGAAGAATCAATGCACTTATATGATACAAAAGATAAAGTCCAATCACACAATAAAATGTTGCAAACAATGCAGAGACCTGTTGCATTGTGTGTAGTAGATAGAGATTCTCATAGATTTAGAATCTCAGATGATGACGACGACGATATAGAGCAATCTCTACTTATATGTGAAGGTGCAAGGGTAATGATCATAGTTAATCTTTGGCCAGAAATAGGATTGGTGAATGGTGCACTTGGTACAATTTACATTATTATGTATCCTTAAGGTAAACAGCCACCTACATTACCATTGTACATTATTGTTGATTTTGACTCTACATCGGATGTGCCTTTGATAATGGTAATCCTCATCATGTGCCAATTATACCTGTGGTTTGAGGAGCTAATTACCATTACGGTTGGCATAGGCCATGACTATTTATAAATCTCAAGTAATGACACTAGATAAGGCTACTACTAACATTAGTTCAAGAGAAGTTACGGGTCTAATGTTTGTTGCATTATTTAGAGTTAAGACCATTGATTCTTTGAAGATTTATCCTCCTTTCTCTATTCAAAGATACATAAATATTTCAGATGCTAAGCATCTCTAAAGTAGAATTGCACAAAAAGTTTGTTTTGCTCAATTGGAGGATTAGGCATATTGAGTTCACAATTATCATTATATTTTGCCTTTTGCTCAATCCTATTATACAACTCTATAATGTTTATTGCAATAATTATGCAATGTATTCATTCATTAACATATATGAAATATATAGACTTTTATTTTAACCAATTTATGTTTACTTGTATATATTATTTGGAATGCAAATAGTGATGATAACTTAAAAAATAAAAAAAATAATTAAATTCTACTCATAGCTCACGAAATTGCTACATAAGAGAACTTACGAGTCTAACGTTTGTTGCATTATCTAGAGTCAAGACCATTGATTCTTTAAAGATTCATCCTCCTTTCTCTGTGCAGAGATACAGAAAGATTTCAAATGCTAAACATCTTCAAAGTAGAATTCTTTGAATTGCACAGGAAATTTGTTTTGCTCAATTAGAGGATTAGGCATATTAATTTCAAAGTTGTCATTGTATTTTTCCTTTTGCTCAATCCTATTATATAGCTCTGTAGTGTTTGTTGTAATAATTGTGCAATGTATTCCTTTATCAACATATACGAAATATATAAACTTTTATTTTAACTAATTTGGGTTACCCATACTTTTAGCTTAAGAATAGTCTTGAGTGGAAGAGAAAATGTAACCCATAATTTTAACAAAGAAAAAATATTAAAGATGAAATATATTCATTAAATTAAAGCAATAAAAGTTAACATTTTACATTTCATCACATAAGTCTCAACATAGATGAACATAAATAGAAATAAAAGAGAGGGATGTGGACTTAGTAGATTATTCATTAATCCATTAGCTTTGATGATTCTTGATAGGTGGATTTTGGATCTCCCTGAAGATACTCACAATAAGATTTGATGGCCTAAGTCAGTTGCTTGGACTATCACTACCTCTAATTGAGGAAAATTACTACCTTCTTTTCGCTAGGATGCTACCCCAACCTTTCTCCCAGTCATTCTCAAGGGAAAGCCTATTAAGCTCTCGCACGTGGACAATCATTGCTTCCAATCGAGGACTACCTCAATCTTTCTCTTGGTCTTTCTCAAGGAAAAGACTTTCAAGACTCTTACACCATTTAACTTCAATGGCTTTTTACTCAAGTTAGTTTGGAGTAGGGTTAACACTATGGTGAGACAAAGGGGTGTAAGATGGGAAAGAAAAGAGAAATGGTATTAGCAAGGAGATGGAAGGGACTACCTCAATTTTTTTCTTAGTCTTTCTCAGGAGAAAGACTTTCAAACGTCCTACATAGTTTAACTTCAATGGCTTCTTACTCAAACTAGTTTGAGAGAGCAATTAGAGTAGGGCTAACACTATGGTGAGACAGAGGATGAGACAAAGGGGTGTAAGATGGAAAAGAAAGGAGAGATGGCCAGTTTGAGGGGGTAATTAGAGTAAGGCTAACGCTATGATAAGACATATGATTAGACAAAGGAGTGTAAGATTGAAAAGAAAGGAGAGATGGCATTGGAGAGAAGATGGNGGTGTAAGATTGAAAAGAAAGGAGAGATGGCATTGGAGAGAAGATGGAACGAAGAAAAAAAAAAAAAAAGCTTACTTTTTGTTGATTGCTTTTCTTCTTTTGTGAGGAAGCCTTTTATAAGGTTTTCTTCTTCCTCTCCTCTTCCTTTTCTAGGAGGTAGAGGCTTTCTTCATCCTCTCCACGTATTTCCCCACTTGGCAATATATGATCTTTTTCGTAGTGTGGTGTCAAATGCAGCACTTGGCAATATATGATCTTTTTCGTAGTGTGGTGTCAAATGCAGCGGTGCATGGTGCATGGATCCTCCAAATCTCCTTGGTTTCTTCCATGCTTGACACTTGCTAATCAAAAATAAATTTTCTCCTTTCTTCCTTTTGTATGAGAAACTTGCCACGTATCTACCCATTTGGCCAAGTGTAGTGGTGTGTGAATCCTCCTTTTATCTTCTTGGTGATTTGTATCTCTTTGGTTTTTTCCCTGCTTAACACCTGTCAATCAAGAGTTAAAAAAAACTGAAAGTATCTATAGAATTATAAATTTTGGCATTTTTTTTTACAAAACAATTGAAAATGAAAATGCTCAGAGCCGTATGGGAGGGGATCTTCCATGGACAGATCCAAATACCCCAAACGTCCTTGAAATTTGTTTAGAACAGAAAATATAAAGGGCAGAAACAGAGAAGCCCTATAACAGAAAACTGAAAGGTCAGCAAGTAGTAAAATCCGTTTCCGTGAAATAAAAGTGCAACAGTGAGAAACAGGCACGTTGGGAATCAAAAGTGCAAAACCATCTACTAAAGGAGATTGGAAAAAGACTGCAGCTTCCATGGCCTCCGCTTCTTTGTAGGAAGAGGTGTTGACAAGACAAAAATACCTAGAAGACTCCAATACCAGAAAACATTTCCCAGTGCGGACATTGAAGACAAAACCCACAGAAAACTTATTGACTCAACCCAAAACTAAAAATTTTACGAAAACATCTCCACCATGCGCTAGAATATCCAGAAAAACAATCTTCATCTCATGGCCAAAGTTGCGATGAACGCAGAGTCACCAAATCATGCAACAGCACACTGTCAAGATTGGATTACGAAGCCTCCTCCTTGAGCAAATGAGAAAGAACAACTTGGAGATCTCTGCAGAAGAGCAGAAACAGCAACCAAAATCCTTTCCACAATGCCCAAACCCAAAATCTTTTGATTTCACATTGCGGCCCAGCATTCATTGATTGGATTTTCCAAACACAGGAACACAACCAAAACTTATTTCACCACCACTACTCCTGCTGTTATTGTTACCGTGATTGGCTTTGTTGTAGAGAGATGCACAGGAGAAACAACAACAACAACAATATGAAGAAGAACTCTCACATCTACCACGATACAAATAACAGAGACAACACACAGGTCATAGGATAATGGAGGAGGAGCAGCATGAGAGAATAAGAAGAGGCATAGGGCAGAGGTCGGTAGCAGAGATGGCAGTCATTGGTGCGACATGGGGCAGCAAACGATAGCATATAGGACACAGGTGTACCGGTGGCGTGGGTTTGTTGAAAGGGAAACAACAAAAAGAAAAATTGCAAGCTAAGGTTACGAATATTACGGGCCAACATCGCAGTCAAAATTATGGAATTTGCAAGCTAACAAGGTGAAGAATCCTTGTCTCCTTCAATCCAAGAAATGCCAAAAAACAAAGCCAATGCAGACGAATTCTTCCTTCATAGTAACGAAATTTGTAAAGCTACAAAACTAAGCAACGACATGTGTAAAGCTGTAGAATTGAGCAAGGTTGTGTCATCATTGCCATGGCAGCAGGATTATGGCAACATTGCAGCGGGCATTATTGTGGCAACAGGAACAACATTGGTGTGATGTGGATGACAATGACAGTAAACTTGAGTTGATGGGAAGGTTACTTTTTGTTTGAAGTCATTTACACTCGGTTATGTTGTACGAGCTTTGGTGATGAAAGGATAAGGCCCATTCATGGGTGATGTTGACGTCAACATCTTCCTTTTCAGAATCGTAATATAGTTTTTCATCCATAATCATATAATCTTTTAGGTTCAACTCCTTTCCAGAATCAACTTCCTTTGCATTCGTTTTAAAGATCACCAGTTCCTTCAATCTAAGCATCGAAGAATCTACTTCCTTTTTAGAATCCTCCTCCGTGTCTTCTACATCATCAATAATCACCAAATTGTGCTTCATATCCTTGACGCACTCATTCTGATACATCTTGGAGATATTGTCCACGTTTTCTCCTTCTCCTTTTTGGTAGAAGGTGGATTTGACCAGGCTGCGGACCAGCACCATGTTCTGCTACAGAGCAGAGTCGGGGCAAGATAAAAGCAGCGAAAATACAATTTTTGGAACGGCCAGGCCTCTGGGATTGAGCTCTAGAAGCGAGAAACACAAAGAGGTGGATGGATGCGCCAACAATACAGACAAAGGCTTCAAGAGCAGATTATGCACAGAAAATGATTCTCCACCAATAGTAGCTGCGGTGATGTTTTTGTGAAGAATCACCGCCTAGATTTTTGCAAGAATCATGTTGAGTTCTGAGCACCAAGCTTTTTGCCCCACCAAAGCACTTTTTGCCCCACCAAAGCACAAAGGGAATCAACAAAGGCCTCTACTAGGGTTTCCTGCCACGAAGATTGCAACAGAAAAGCAAATGCCTTGTGCAAGAACTTGTGAATTGCAAACTTCTTCTTGGTGTAACATGATTTCCTTTTAGCTTCTATAAAGCACAATTCTAGTATGATGCCTAGAACTAGATTTGAAGAGGGAGAACCATTATCATCATCGTGATTGTTGACAGATGCTTAAGGTGATAGCCCTTGCCTTGCAAGCTCCTATTGGCCATAGTTATCATGATAAATTTAGGCCATGGTTATCATGCTAAAATTTGGCTGTGGTTACTAAAATAGTGGGTGGTTATCATTAGTTTTTTAAGGGCCCCTTCACCAATATAAAAGGGACCTCCCTCACCTCAATTCAGATCCATCACATACATCCCCTTTCCATCCCACTCTTACATTCTTCTCATATTGCATGAGAGAGAGGCTTTTTCTTGTTCTCTACTTTTGCATGTGGTTCCATTGCTCTTTATTTTCATCTCATTTCATATTTTGTTGCCAGATTTGCTAACAATGGTATTGGAGCCATGTTCATAGTCCATGGAAGTGTTGTAGATCATGCATACAAATTTTACAAAATGGTTGGCAAATACGAAATAGAGAAGTTCAATGGAAATAGCTTCACATTGTGGAAAATGAAGATATAGGCAATTTTACGTAAAGATAAATGCCTAGCAACTATTGGAGAAAGGCCATAGGAGGTCATGAATGTGGCAAGTACCTCATATGATGGTGATGTTCTATACAGTGAGGCAACTATTGCTGAAGGTAGAAAAAAGCTCACTCATGCTTGGATCTTGGATTCAAGAGCAACATGGGACATGACCTCTCGGAGAGAATGGTTTTATCACTACAAACCAATCTCAAAAGGATCTGTGTACATGGAAAATGATCATGCTTTGAAAATCATTGGTAGTGGTACTATTAAGATAAAGATGTATGATTGCACTATTTGCACCATACAAGAGGTACAACATGTGGAGGGCCTGAAGAAAAATCTATTGTCTCTAGGACAACTAAATGATGTTGGGTGTAAAACTCATATAGAGAATGGGATCTTGAAGATTACCAAAGGTGCACTTGTGGTAATGAAGGTAGAAAAGGTTGCTGCAAATTTGTACACGCTTTTGGGGAACACACAACAAGTGGGAGAGTCTTTTGTTGCATCAACTAGTTTGGAAGAAGAATCGATGATGTTTTGGCATTGAAAGCTTGGTCATATGTCAGAACAAGGTTTGAAGATTTTGTCTAAATAGAGACTACTTCTTGGGTTCAATTCAGTATGTTTACCATTTTGTAAGCATTGTGTTACTAGTAAGCAACATAGATTAAAGTTTAGCACATCAACAGCTAAGCATAGAGGCATCTTGGACTTGATGCACTTTGATGTTTGGCAAACACTAGTCACTTCTCTAGGAGGAGCAAGATACTTTATATCTTTCATTGATGATTACTCCAAAAGATGTTAGGTGTATCCAATTAAAAGGAAGGTGGATGTCTTTTCAGTCTTGAAAGTTTTTAAAGAATGGGTAGAACTTGAGTCCGAACAAAGGATCAAGTATCTAAGGACAGATAATGGAGGAGAATATACAAGTGATGAATTTGATGCATTTTTTCAACAAGAAGGCATCAAGATGTATTTCATAGCAGCACACACTCCTCAACAAAATGGAGTGGTAGAATGGATGAATAAAACATTGTTGGAAAAAACAAGATCAATGTTGAGGGCTGCAAATCTAACTAAGTCATTTTGGGCATAAGTAATCAATACTACCTACTATTTAATCAATTGTTCTCCATAAGCTACGATTAATCTAAAAACAACAATAGAAATGTGGACATGTAAGCCAACTATTTATTCTCATCTCCATACATTTGGAAGTTTTGTGTATGTGATGTACAATGACCATGAAAGATTAAAGTTGGACCCAAAGTCCAGGAAATGTATCTTCTTAGGGTATGCTGATGGAGTTAAGGGGTATCGCCTATGGGATCCCGCTACCCACAAGGTTTTCATCAGTAGAGATGTGATATTTGTAGAAGGTTTTGTAGAAGAAGGNCCGCTACGCACAAGGTTGTCATCAGTAGAGATGTGATATTTGTAGAAGGTTTTGTAGAAGAAGGCAAAGAGAACTTGGTTTGCAGGTTGAACATATCTTTGTACAGTCTCAAACAAGTGCCAGGGTGTTGGTACAAGAGATTTGACTCGTATATCATGAGCCTTGGGTACAATAGACTTAATGAAGACCCTTGTACATATTTCAAGAGGTTTGATGAAAATTTCATCATTTTGCTATTGTATGTGGATGACATGTTGGTTGTAGACCCCAACAAAGAGCAAATCCAAGAATTGAAGGCACAATTGGCTAGGGAATTTGATATGAAAGAATTGGGGACCAACAAACAAGATTCTAGGGATGAAAATTCACTAAGATAGAAATAACAAGAAGATTTGGCTTTCTTAGAAGAACTACTTGGGTAAGATCTTGCGACGCTTCAACATGCAAGATTTTAAGCCAATTTCTACCTCATTTCCTATTAATTTCAAATTATCCTCTGAGATGTGTCCTAGCAATGAAGTAGAGAGGAATGAAATGTCTCGAGTACTGTATGCATTAGCAGTGGAAAGCCTAATGTTTACTATGATTTGTATAAGACTAGACATTGCACAAGTAGTGGGAGCAGTCAATTGGGACATGGAAAATCCTAGACAAGAGCATTGGAATAGATGCTCATATGGCCTAGCAAAAGCATAAGCAACATAGAATGGCAAGGTAGAAAGGATGGTATGGAGATATGATTGATCCTTAATCAAAATCTTCAAGTGGAAGATTTTTGGCCATAATTATCATGATAAATTTAGGCCATGGTTATCATGCTAAAATTTGGCTGTGGTTACTAAAATAGTGGGTGGTTATCATTAGTTGTTTAAGGGTCCCTTCACCAATATAAAAGAGACCTCCCTCACCTTAATTCAGATCCATCACATACAACCCCTTTCAATCCCACTCTTACATTCTTCTCCTATTTCATGAGAGAGAGCCTTCTGCTTGTTCTCTCCTTGTGATGAAGAGAGAAGCTTGTTATTCCCATTTTTGATAATAATATCCTTCTACATTTGCCTATGGTTCCATTGCTCTTTATTTTCATCTCATTTCATATTTTGCCACTAGATCTGCTAATAGTTCCACCTTGTTCTTCTTCTTGTTGTTATGTGTTTGAGTTTGTTTCCAGATGTTGTTACCGAATTATAGATATATGTACACACAGCTTTGGCTCTGCCTGTCATGAAAGTTCAAATAAAAACCATCAATGTTTGCATTTGCTATTTGTTAAAAAAATGCTTTCTTCTTTTACTAAAATTTATGGCCTTATAAACAGTTTGAGTTTCTTTATTTTTGCTGGAGAGGTGGCAAGTATGAAGAGATTCATATCACAAAGCATATATGGATATTAGTTGTAAAGATTTTGGAAGATCCAAAAAATAAATTGAAGATAAATCACATCTCCAACTCCCATGCATAAAGACACATGGCACAAATGGTTCACTTCCTAAGACACATGGCAACCATGCTTTTCTTCCAAAGAGAAAAATAAAAAAGAGGAGAAGAACATAAAGGCTATAAAAGCCCATCCAAAGAGAAAAATAAAGAGGAGAAGAACATAAGGGCTATAAAAGCCCATACACATAGATGGAGAGTGATGAGTCATGATCTGTTAGGTCTTATTATCGGACCCCTATTATCGGAACCCTGATACGAGATACCAAGTCTGATAGGTCCTGATATTGGACCCTTGTTATCGGACCCCTAATATCACGTACGTGATATTGCATCCTGCCTCATCTTCTATAAATAAGAGCCAACACCCTTTGTTCCCAATAATTAGTTCTTAGTCCCTTATCCAAACTCTTGCAGTTTTCCTTCTTAGAGTTAGAATTATTTCTCAGTGAATGCCCGTAGTGTGATGATTATAATTGTGCAACATCCTTATTTGAGTGTAACGTACTTGGACACACACATGACCAGCAATAAAGATTGAGATTACTTCATCATTGCAGCATCCACTTAGCTTAATTATTTAATTTTTATTGTTATTTACTACTTTCTTAGTTAATATCTCTTCACCCTAAACTCCTATTAAACGTAGAATGAGTACGACTTAATCACAAGCATTTAAGTGTGACTACTTGGTAACCCAGTAGTGTACTTAGGCCATGCACTTGGTAATCCCAATGGTAGTCATGCATGAGGACCAAGATGTGTACGGATCATTAAGGAATGGATGCTCATTGCACTTAGGCTAATTTAGATTCTCTCTCTCTCTCTTATAGTTTAGTTGATATTATTTTCCATTAGCCTCAAGAGTAGCATTATTATAGCAGCACATCATACATCTCACTCTGGACTAAACCATACATGACAAAGCTAATACTAGTCCATGTGGGAAGACAACAAATTGCGATCTATGAGTAATTATCTAGATACCACAACTAGCCCGTCTACGGAGTTCAACTGGATCGTGCGTGAATGCTCATATTCGTATGGTTGAGTGTAGGGGTACCTCGCTATACTGTCTGAAATCGTCGGTGCGGTGTTGGAATAAAATAAACATCAAGAGATCTGCAGACAAACACAGAAGACCCTACCTTCACTTGAGGGTGAGCTGGAACAAACGAAGGTAGAGTACCTTAGGTGGTCCGCACACAGATTAGACAAGGATTTCCCCAAACGTACGCCAATGTGCAATACGCCGGGTTATGCATAAACAACATAATAAACGTGAACCAGAACGTAAACGTGCAAGAAAACAAACAGATACGTAGATAAAAAAATGGATGAAAACTATAACAAATTTTAACCATGCACAAAGAAAACTTTATTGCAAAAGTAATGGAGCTTATAGTGCATCGGTCTAAACGCAGTTGTATATCTGGCACAAGGTAGACGAAGAGCCCCGATGGATGCGCAGGGATGGTGGTGTGCTGGTTCAAACTGCAAGCACAACGTGAAGGCTGTATGCTCAGCGTGTAGGGTTAAAGTCCAGCGTACAGGATTTTGCTCCGACTTGCTAAGTGCCTCTGGTTTCTTGTCTCTAGATTTCCCAAAATTTCCCCCTCACTTCCATCTAGTGAAAAATTGGGATTTTTATGAGGTTTTGGGACACAGGATTTGGATCTGGAAGGGTATGAGTGGCCGTGGGTGAGAGGATTTCGGGTCGAGTGACATGTGGCTGTGTTGCCCGAGTGCATAGAACATTACAATTGTACAGCGTGCTGGATGCCAGCGTGTACATGCCAGGCATGTGAACTCAGCGTACAGACTTGACTAAAACAAAAGAATTCATGTTTACAAACTATTGTTACAACAGGGAGTATCAAATTCGACCCTCGGATTTGAGTTTGGATGTTCCGAGAATGCTATCCGTGGATGCTCAGCTCAGTTGGACTTGATCTGATGGTTTTGGAAGGCTTCCACTGATGTACACTGTGCTGCACGCTAGAGGGTGTACAATGGGCATGTACGCTGGGTGTGTATAGGCTAGCATGTAGGATGCATATTTAGTGGAATTTTGAGCTAGAAATTTGCTAGGTTTGATGCCAGATGTTTCTGTAGTCTTTTGTGGATCCTAAGGGACCATTTCTTACTCAGTTCAACTTTGTTTGAAGCTGTCTGTGAGGTCCTCATTAGTCATGCTAGGGAGCAACATGACTTAGCTCGATTCTTGTTGGAGAAGTGCTAAGCTTAGCTTTTTGTGGTGTTTCATTGGCCACTCTTTGTTGACGCTTGGAGGAATCGACCCGAGAAGCGTCGACAAAGAAGTACAAAACACCACAAGCAACTTAGTAGCATTTTTCTTCGACACTTGGCTAGATGTCATCGCACTGTGTTCAATAGTACGTGGGATTGGGAAAATGAAGCGTGTAGCTGGATAGGGAAATGGAAATTGTGGGGATTGGGAACTGGTCAAGGGGTTTGTGCATGGTGAAGGAGATGCTTTGGTGTGTATACAAGTCATGTTGCTCCTTGTCAATAGCCATTGTCTAGCAGACTTGGAACCAGGACATGAGGTGTATGTCCTTTGGTAGAACAAGACTCTTGTTTAGTGTTTAAGAGGACTTGTTGGCACAACCAAGGCACGTGATGATGTGTTGCATTCTTTGGAGGAACAGGGCCTTTGTTTACTGTTAAGGAGAACTTGTTGGAAAAGAGCCAAAGCCACACAATGAGATGTTACTTGAGCATTTGAGACACGAGTACCTACTTCCAAGACAACTGCCTTCCTGCCTGGGGCTTGTATGGGAAGTGCCAAAGGTCTCGTATTTTTTTTTGATCTTGTGCTCATGCTCAAGTTCCATGTTGTGCGTTACAACTGCTTAGAAGGTGTTGCAGTGTGCGACGGTGTGCTCAATGTTTCGAAATGCACTAAGTATGTTAGGGGTGTAACTGAGTAGAATATATTGAGGGGTGGATGGGAAATGGGGATGTACTCGTGAAAGGCTTAATTAATCTAGTTACGTGTGTTAGGAATAATATGGTACCTTACTGCTATAGCGAAGTGCATTCTCATACCAACACCTCTGAGTGTCATCCTGCAAACACAACTCTGAGAAGACAAGAAAACCATGAGTGAGTGAGTAAGCTTAGACTGACAAATGAAACAAAGACACCTGATGAGATTTCGGGCATTGAATATGAATGGAAACATCGTCGTTAGAATCAACTGATGATGAGTGAGGCAACAGCTCCGATGAAGTTTAAATGCAACTTGTGATCGAGAGGCTAGAGATGAAGCTACCAGTTTATAGTCGTAGCGGACTGTCATGGGTTAGTTTTATGTCATAACTCATCAAACATTGCTAGTTTAGCATCGTAGCGGATGGTACATTGCTAGTTTATAGTCTTGGTGGACTGTGAAGAGGCAAACCAGTTTATAGTCTCGGTAGACTCTGGGGAATGAAACCATGGCAGTTTAATGTCATACTAAATGAGTGCTAGTTTATTGTCATTGCGAATGATCTATGGTATCAGTTTACTATCATGATGCCAGGACATTCTGTGGTATCAGTTTATCATCATGATGCCAAGACGTTTTGTGGTATCAGTTTACCGTCATGATGCCAGGACGTTCTGTGGTATCAGTTTACCGTCATGATGCCAGGACGTTCTCTGGTATTAGTTTACCATCATGATGCCAGGACGTTCTGTGGTATCAGTTTACCGTCATGATGCCAGGACATTCTATGGTATCAGTTTACCTTCATGATGCCAGGACATTTTGTGGTATCAGTTTACCATCATGATGCCAGGATGTTCTGTGGTATCAGTTTACCGTCATGATGCCAGAACGTTCTGTGGTATTAGTTTACTGTCATGATGCTAGGACGTTTTGTGGTATTAGTTTACTGTCATGATGCCAAGATGTTTTGTGGTATCAGTTTACCGTCATGATGCCAGGACATGCTCGTACCTGAGATGTTTAGACGTGGAACGGTTTGAGGTACAGGTGGTTTGTTGGGTGAGGAAGCTCATTACCGTTCATGTTAGTGAGTTTAAATACTCCATTGTGATATGCCTTTGTGATCAGTTATGGACCTTCCCAGTTGGCCGCAAGCTTATTGCATGTTCACGTACCGCCTTAAGCACGAGGTTGCCTTCTTTGATTAGGCGTCGATGAGTGTCATGTTGATGGCGTCGTTGTTGTTGTTTTTGGTACCATTCAATCTGATCAAGCGTACGTGTGTGTTCCTCCTCCACCGAGTCCAAGTCAATAATGCACAAGCCATTGTTTTGACCTTCATCAAGGAGTCTGGAGAGTGTGATCCTTAAAGAAGGTACCTACAACTCCAAAGGTAAAACAACTTCCAAACCATAAACAAGACTATAAGGTGTTTTACCTGTGGAAGTTCGATGCGTAGTGTGATAAGCCCATAATGCGTATACTAACTTTTCATGCCATCTTTTCTTGCTCTGAGTAAGAATATTTTTGAGCACTGTGATGATGATCTTGTTCATAGCTTCGGCTTGTCCATTGCTCTGAGGGTAGTAAGGGGATGAAAATGAATGTTTGATCCCTAGGCTTTCACAGAAAGTTCTAGTTTCGGCACTGCTGAACTATGGCCCGTTGTCAGTGATGATGGTCATCGGAATGCCAAAACAAATCACAATGTTTTCTAGAATGAAGTTTCATATGTGTTTAGATGTGGCCTGCTAAGGGGAATAGCTTCTATCCATTTCATGAAATACTCTGTCGTAGTTATGATAAAGCTATGTCTAGCAGAAGATAGGGGAGTTATTGGTCTGATAATGTCTAACCCCCACTTCTGGAAAGGCCAGGTGAGTTGTGCCGTATGTAACACATTTGGTGGAACATGTATTAAATTACTATGTTTTTGGTAGATACTGCACGTTTTGACCTTGGAGAAACAATCGTACTCCATGTGTGGCCAATAGTACCCTAAACATCTTATTTTGGTTGCCATTGCTTTGGGTGCTATATGCCCTCCGTAGAGTCCTTCGTGTACTTGCTCCACGATGGTTTGTCCATCGGTGCTACCAACGCATACCAGTAAGATGCCCTCATAGGATCTTCGACATAGAGTATCCCCTATTAAGGTATAATGCCGAGAACATTTTCGCACTGTGTCCTTTTATGCATTCGTTAGATGTTGAGGTGGTTCACCATGTAAGAGGTACTCCTTTATGTCATCGTACCATTCTACGGCCTGCGTCGTGCTAACAAATGCAATGGGAAGTTCATTGGGAGTATCAAGTATGGGTTTAGCACAACTAATTATAGAGTTGGGCAACATGTGGAACATATTTGGCGATATGTTTAGAGTTAACGTGGCAAGTGCATCTGCAATGGTGTTATCATTTCTGGAAACACGTTGCACATTTATGTTTTCAAATCACTTCAGTAAGTGCTTAGTCAAATCACAGTATGGTTGTAAGTGGTGCACTTTGCATGTGTAAACGTCTGTGAATTGATTTAGAACTAATTGTGAGTCACCTCTAACTATGAGTCATGTGATGTTTGAAGCTAGTGCTGCCATGAGACCTCTAAGAAGACCTTCGTACTCTACTATGTTGTTGGTACAGTGAAAGTTGAAATGATAAGCAAAGGGTCAGATCTCCCTAGAGGGGTAGGTGATGACGGCGGTAGCACTTTTGCCTCGAGATGTGGATGCTCCATCAAAGTTCAAAATGACATCGTAGTCATTGGGTAATATGTCTATTGCACTCACATTTTCATTAGGGAACTCTGGCACTATTGTTGCATGATCATGCGTTGGTGATGCAGTCATTTGATTTGCTATAGCTTGACCTTTAACTGATGATTGTGCCATGTAGTGTAAGTCAAACTCGGCTATCATGGCTTTCCAACGAGCTATTCTACCTGACTTGTAAATGTTTCCTGTAATGGCTCTAAGAAGATTATCCTTGCAGATTATATTGACTTGGTTACGGAAGAGGTAATGTTGCCATTTCTTTAAGGAAAAGTTAAGAGCTAAACATGACCTCTCCACCTCGTTATACTTCTTATCATGGGCTACTAATGCATGGTTTAAGTAATAGACAGGAACTTCGGTTCCATCATCTTGTTTCTGATAGAGCATGGACTTGATCGATGAGTCCGATGTGGCAAGGTAGATGTAGAACGGTTTATTGTTCTGTGGAGGATAAACTGTTGGTAGCCGAGCCAGTACTGTCTTAATATTGTTGAAGGCTTCTTGGCACTGATGAGTCCATTCAAAATGGATGTTCTTATGCAATAGATGCTGCATAGGACTCAACTTGTCCATCAGTTTCTCTATGAATTGTCTAATGAATTGTAATCTACCTTGTAGACCGCGAAGCTCAGTAAGGTTGCTAGGTGGTTTTAAGTTTGTTCTGACCTTAACCTTATTGGGGTCTACTCGTATCCCTATGAATCCAAGCATTTTTCCTGTTTTGACTCCAAAGGCATATTTCTTTGGGTTAAGTCTCAGCTCATATTTTAAACAACGCTTTAGTACTAAGTTAAGATCTTGTACGTGTTGTTCTGATGTCTTTGATTTAACCATGATATCATTCACATAGTCATTGAGCAAGTTGAAGATATAATCACTAAAGCTAAATGTCATCGCTCTTTGGTATGTAGCACCAGCATTCTTGAGACCAAATGGCATCATTGTGTAACAAAAAGTACCCCATGGTGTCATAAAGATCATTCTAAGCTGATGTTCAGGGTTAATCCGAATCTAGTTATATCCTGAAAAGCCATCCATAAATGATAACAAGGTGTGCCCAGCGGTTCAGTCAACAAGTTGATCGATGCTAGGTAGGGGGAAATCATCCTTTATGGTCACGATGTTGAGGTCTCGGAAGTTAATGCATAGAAGAATTCTTCCGTTCTTCTTTGGGATAATGACAATGTTGGATACCCAGTTAGCATAGTCAACAGCCCAAATGAAATCAGCCTGATAGAGTTTGGTGATTTCATTGCGGACTGCCAATGCTACCTCACGTTTGACCTTACGTGATTTTTGTTTCACTGGTCTTAACTTCGGATCAAGTATGAGGTTGTGCTGGACTATTCGAGGATCTAGCCCAGGCATGTCAGTGTAAGACCAAGAGAATGTTTTCATGTTATTTTTAAGCACCTGTGTTATGTCATTGGCAAGTTGTGGGCTCATGAATGTACTTAGTTTCAGTATTTTAACTTCACCATCTAACACAGTAATGGGGACTATGGCTAGGGGGTCTTCAGTGATGCTATCAGTTTCTAGATCCAGAGTCTTGGTCATTGTTTCAAAATAGTCTATCATTTTTTGAGTTGATGCCACAAAAGTGTTGTTTGTTGTTGGGCTTAACTCAATAGAATCCATGTTGATTTCTCTTGTGATTGTTCCATGCGGTCCATTGATAGACAGTGGTAAGAATAATTTCTTGTTGTCCATGATATTTGCTCTTGCCAATAAACAGTGAGCAGTGTCAACCAAGTGGTTGGTTATTTTCGGATGTAAATAATTTCTACGTTTATGCATCTAAACTGGACTAAGGTATGTAATGGTAATTTATCATCGAACCCAGACGCATGGCAGTTTAAGGCCTTATCAGGCCGTTTTCGGTAGTTTAAGGCCTTACTAGGCCGTTAACTATTGGTTTATGATGTTTGGTTGATTGCACATTTTATAATCATCATTGAATGTGGGATTGTTAGATAAGGAGTTTACGCCAGAATGTTTAGTGTGGGCAATAGGCGTTGCTTCACAACAGGATATTTCATGTGGGTAGTGTTTGTTCCAGTGTATCATTGTTTTTGTTTTTGTTTTGCTCATTTTTACACGTACTTCATATTTTGGTCAATTTTCATTTTAATTGAATAAATTCTCCAAGGCAACGGCGGTGTGTTTAACGTGGAGTGTATAAATAGGAGTTAGTGTGAACAGCAGGGTAGCAAGCAACAACGTGACTCTCCACCAAGCTCGAGCATAAACGTCCCAGCGTGAACACGCAAAGTACAAGCGTGAACCTCCAAAGCCCAAGCATCAACCTCCGAAGCCCAAGCGTGAACCTATTTCGCAATGTACGCCGGGGTGAATATCATGTAGCATAGGCAGGGACAGGCATAGGTACAACACAGCGGTGGCAATTGGGGTGCAGCGAGTCGGGTTTTCAATGCGAGCATGTAACGTGAACGTGTAGCGTGAACGTGAGGCCCAAGATTCAAACCCCAGCGTGAACGTAGCGTGAACATAACGTTCAGCGTGCATGTAGCGATGGACAAGGGTAAGCAAGTAGAAAGCCAGGGGAGGAAGGAGCCTAGCTTAAGCTTCGCCAAAGAGAGTGAAGCAATGCTCTAGTGTCTCCCTAGGCCCAGGATTCCATCATGGTCTGGACCGGCATGCAGGTAGTCTCTGATCCTCTGTCACAGTTAATTACCTTCTTTCATTTTTGCAGTTTGGGCGTATGGAATTTTTGCGAGGTCTCTAGTTTTGTATTCAGCGTACGGGAGGGGGGGGAGCGGGGCTATTGAGCTTGCATGATTTCAGTGTGTAGGGTCTACACACTGGCTGTGAACAATCTTCCAACATGCAGGGTCTGCACGCTGGGCATGAACAATCTTCCAGTGTGTAGGGTTTGCACGTTGGGCATGAATAGTCTTCCAGCGTGTAGGGTTTGCACGCTGGGCATGAATAGTTTTCTAGCATGCAGGGTCTGCACGCTGGGCATGAAAAGTCTTCCAGCGTGCAGGGTCTACATGCTGGGCATGAACAGTTTTCCAGTGTGCAAGGTCCACACGCTGGGTGTGAATAGCTTTGCAGCATGCAAGGTCTGCACACTGGGTGTGAACATTCGTAACTTTCTCTAAGTGTTGATCCACAATGCAGAAATTTATTTTATTATTTTGTTTTCTTGTATAGCTGATTTTCCATGGTTGTCTGGGAACTTACAGGGATCCTAAGCCTTTCCTTCTAATGGTTGAACTGGTTGGAGTCCTAGCATGATTTGGGCCCCATGATTCTGACGAACCCGCTCTCGATATGGTTATCGAACGAAATGGAGTATGGTTCAAGACAGGTGTCAGCGAATTCCTTCCATTCATGCTAGAGAAATTCAATGTGGTAATATGGTCTCACTTAAGTGAACAGTTAGCATGGAGTGTGCTCGAGACCATATTACCAGGGTCTTCAAACGGTGTAGTAGCTTTCATGGTGGATGTCGATGAGGGGCCGCTTACGATTGAGGAAGGTCCCTCTGGAGGATCCAGATCTACCCGTCCCTTGTTGCGTGTATGGGACTCACTATCAAATGGCTTTTACCATATCAATAGCACCCTTTTCCTAGCCGTTCGTGCACATACACTGTTTTAGAATGCTCCGGGGACAGTGTATCGGGTAGGAAGGTAAGGTCACTCACTTTACGATTTTTACTTTGCCACTTAGTAGTGATTTGTTGTTCTAATCGTTGTTTCTGTGCAGGCCTCAATTCGATAACGAAGGAGTATGTGTAGGGGATGATGGGCTCACATTAGCTCATACCGCCCTAGAGACCTTCATAGCGGGTCCCACTCTTTGTGGTGTCGTATTAGCCCAAACTAAGGATGAAATTGTTCATTTCCACAAGCGATACTCCAGGGCTCTTACACAATGTGAGGCTCAAGGGTGGCTGCATGGGGATTGGTCTCATAATCGGCCAGTTTTCCCACGTGATGCTGATTTGGCTCCCAATGAACTAAATTTGTCGTCCGATAGTAAGTAATGATTTTATTTCTTTAAGATTTTGTTTTCTTTGTTCTGCTACAACGTCGGTTATACTGACTCCATGGTGTTACCTTGTGTGTAAAATAGACATTCCCCCTGGTAGAGCCACTATTACAACCGGGTAGATTGAGAGTACTTTGTCTATGAAGTTCGGGGAAATCAGTGAGGCACAACGATGGTTACATACTAAGGAACCACCACATGTTATCAGTTGTTTGAGTGACACGAGCCTCATGGATTTATTTACTGTCCTAAGCCCTGATGTCTCTATAACAAAGATGATTGGAATTGTTGATTCTTTCAATGAATCTGTCACCTACTATAGTACTCACATCAAGGATGTCAAAATAGTCTTCCTACCCGATACATTGTCCCATGGTATTAGGGTGGTTTTGGATAGTAATCACATCAAGGGTGTCAACTGAGTTCTTTTTAGACCTCTTCGACATCCCGGTAGATGGTATTAGGGTGGTTTTGGATAGGGCGCAGAAAGAGCTCCATGTTGTCCGAGAGTTGGAGGATTGGTTGGGTGTCCTTAAGGGCTCCAAGGGATTCCCTATGCAAGGAAAGTCAAAAGTAGTTAAAGTTAATGAGTTATATCCCTTGTTTAGGGCGTGGGTGTTTCTCAAGTAAAAAATTTTGGGGTAGAACATGTGTGTATCATGCGCACCATTCTAGAGACTGGGGTACGTTATAACTAGGCCCAATTTTTGCTTTCGGGTTTACATGGGGAGATAGTGAGGTTACGTTCAAACATTGAGGCACAATCCCATTTCACGTTTTTATTCTTTGTGGGTTACTTGCGTCGATTGGATGAGTTTTTAATTGTTCGTGCAGATAACAAGTATGTGTTAAGGGATCGCAATCAACTGTCTTGCCTATGGATTCGCCACTTATTNTACCTTCACTTGAGGGCGAGCTGGAATGAACGAAGGTAGAGTACCTTGGGTGGTCCGCACGTGGATCAGACAAGGATTTCCCCAAACATACACCAATGTGCAATACACTGGGTTATGCGTAAATAGTGTAATAAACGTGAACTAGAATGTAAACGTGCAAGAAAACAAACACAGATGCAGATAAAAAAATCGATAAAAATTGTAACAGATTTTAACCATGCATAAAGAAAACTTTATTGCAAAAGTAATGGAGATTATAGTGCACTAGTCTAAATGCAGTTGTGGATTTGGCATAAGGCAGATGAAGAGCCCCAGTGGATGCAGAGGGATGGTGGTGTGCTGGTTCAAACTGCAAGCACAACATGAAGGCTGTATGCTTAGCATGCAGGGTTAAAGTCCAGTGTACAGGGCTTTGCTCCTACTTGCTAAGTGCCTCTGGTTTCTTGTCTCTAGATTTCTCAAAATTCCCCCTCTCTTTTCCATCTAGTGAAAAATTTGGATTTTTATGAGGTTTTGGGATGCAGGATTCGGATCTGGAAGGGTATGAGTGGCCGTGGGTGAGAGGATTTTAGGTTGGGTGACATGTGGCTACGTTGCCTGAGTGCATAGAACATTACAATTGTACAATGTGCTGGATGCCAACGTGGGCTGTGGCACGCCAGTGTGTACACGTTGGGTGTGTGAACTCAGCATATAGACTTGAATAAAACAAAAGAATTCATGTTTACAAACTATTGTTACAACAGGAAGTATCAAATTCGGCCCTCAGATTTGAGTTTGGATGTCACGAGAATGCTGTCCGTGGATGCTCAGATCAGTTGGACTTGATCTGATGGTTTTGGAAGACTTCCACTGATGTACGCTATGCTGCACGTTGGAGGGTGTATGCTGGTTGTATACACTGGGCGTGTATAGGCTAGCGTACAGGATGCATACTTAGTGGAATTTTGAGCTAGAAATTTCCCAGGTTTGATGCCAGATGTTCCTGTAGCCTTCTGTGGATCCCAAGGGACCATTTCTTGCTTAGTTCGACTCTATTTGAAGCTGTTTGTGAGGTCCTCATTAGTCATGCTGGGGAGCAACATGAC
Organism: Gnetum montanum; assembly: GCA_015680685.1. Classification (NCBI taxonomy): domain Eukaryota; kingdom Viridiplantae; phylum Streptophyta; class Gnetopsida; order Gnetales; family Gnetaceae; genus Gnetum; species Gnetum montanum. Next base: position 38,305 of record MNCI01028187.1, read on the forward strand.
TTAGCTTGATTCTTGTTGGAGAAGTGCTAAGCTCAACATTTTGTGGTGTTTCACTCACCACTCATCATTGGCGTCATTGTCGGGGACGGTGCTAGTTATCTAGATTAGTTATATCATACAAGGTTGCTGTATCAGAATTAATGATATATCTTTTAAGAAAAAAAATAATTTCAAAAATTCACATACAATTGCACAACCATGCCTCTCCTACAGGACTAAGATCCTTGTAGATATAACGCAAACTGGGAGTAAGAGTAATCAAAAGGCACTCAAAAATCCAATGTTGTACTAGGGGGTCCCACTAGAAAGACATGCACCCATGTCTAAAGGTTGGCAGCTTCTCTGGATTTAGCAATTGAAAAAAAAAACAACAACAAAGGAAGTGCCACAAAGCAAAAATCACTCCTCCCTTGAACAAAATGCCAAGTGATGGTATGCCTTGTTGTTCTGATACTCTCATAGTCGCTCATCATGGGATGACACAATGTGATCTCATTGATCAGAGGAATGGACTTGGTCCTAATCTTGGAACGACGGGTTAATGACACTATGCCCTGGGTTAGTTACCTCATGTCCCAATCTCTACAATCCCTTCTATAGTCCATCTCATCTCACTGTTCATGTAATTGTAGCTTGTGTCTCGTATAGCGTAGAATTCTTACCTCATTCTGGAGGTATCTAC